>JAUTBT010007166.1:424-25833 GCA_032361225.1 Lepetodrilus schrolli
GGGAGAGACGGGGGAGAGAGATACAGAGAGAGATAGATAGAGAGATAGATAGAGAGAGAAGAGAGAGGGGGAGAGAGAGACCGAGATAGGGGAGAGGGAAGAGAGAGATAGAGAGAGAGAGAGACGTACCAGTGTATAAAGAGAAACACAAGCTAAATATACCCGAGGATATTGTAATGTGAATTATGCCACGTGGATGTTACTGTTTCAAATATGTGAAAGCAATCATGTATTGCTGTTATACTTACAGAGACCTCAGCGACAACAACATCACCTCGTTCTCTGTGACAGACTTCAGGAACCTGACACAGCTAGAAGTCCTGTGAGTTGAACATAGTGTACAGAAACAGAAAGTCTTATACCATGATAAGACGTGTAATGTGCTTTTATGTTTGACACCTTCCATAATTGTCATCGGTCTACATTATGCCACCTTCCCACATTACAATCGGTCTATTGGTCTACATGGGACGCATTTCTCCAACTGTAATTGGTTTACATCTGACATATATCTTCGCCAACTGCTATTTGTCGACATCTAACACTTTCCCTCGCGGTCTGGTGGACATTAGACAAATTACCACCATTTGTCTACGTGTGATTGGTATTGGTATTAGTTTACATCTGACACCTTTTCCTGTCTTTTCTATAGTCTGCTACAGAGGGCTTCTATCAGGACCATAGCCAATGGAACGTTCTCCTATTGCAGAACACTCACCAAAGTGTAGGTAATACTATGGACACGTACAGGCTTGTATACGTTATACTCTTGCATTGATATATAGTGAATATATCAGTGCAAGAGTCTTGAAGAGAATATATATATATACAAATGCTATTCATATAGTAATACAACATTCATATTGTGTATACCGATATTGCATTAATTCAATACGAGTATATAAATGCATAATTCCTTACGCATATTAAATTACAATGTAATTGAATTTATTACATTTTACACACGCGTGATAACTTATTGATTTTTCAAAATAAAATGCACAGATATCTCAATGGGAACAAACTGAAGAAGTTCTCATCTGAAATGTTCTCGGGTGATAACAGCGTGAAGACACTGTGAGTATATATTGTGTCTCATATATACCACCATCCTGATTGTTACACCTCATAGCGTGCTGCAGGATAAATCAATTGTATGATATCAAGTGTCATTTATTTAGTTATTTTATCAAACATTTCAGAATATCTATTGTACTTATTTATTTACATGAACTGAAATTCTCTATCCGTACATAAATGCAAAAAAAACATGTCCTATCTTTTAACAGAAAAGTAAATAGACCATAACTTAGCATCCGTTGTGAATTGTACTAAGAGCTGCACGTAATACCATTTCACCCCAAGAGACGTGTGACCTACTGCACTGTAATCAGGTCACAGTAGTGCATGTCATCCATGAAGGACGTACGAGTTTCGACGTCTCCTACATAAGCAATATTTAATTTATGGTCAGGTATACAAACGTATATTTTACACACTGCACATGCACGAAAAGAGAGTCCAGACGAGTCGTGGGTAAACAGCCGTGTAATCGTTCAGTGTCATGATTATCACATCACTATATAGGCCTATAGTCATAACATACTGGCAGGTAGTTGATGCCATCAAAATTTCCATCAGCTTTTAAAATTATATCAATAGAATATCAATATCGCTTGATGATGTCAATAGCAGTAGATATCGCTTGATTTCAATAGTAATATCGGCTGTGGAAAACAGTCATGTGATACAATAATAATTAATGGTTTCATGCAGCATATTTCACATTTACAATGGTGTAGGTGACTTGATGATTGGTCGGTGTTCGTTTGTAATACAGTTGTACATGTATAACGTTGTTTTAAAAACTATTTCATGGTTTTGAGGGGTACCCAACTACGTTTTAATTGGTCGTCAATTAAAGATAATGCAGTGACTTGCTGGAACATATATCTCATATAAACTTTACATTGTAGGATTTTGAGCTTCAACAAAATTGAAGTCCTAGCAAAGTATGATCTGCACCACATGTCAAGGCTGGAGAAGTTGTACGTATATTTCAGACTTTGTTTGCGCTTCACGAAACGGTCATACTGTAGGGCATAAATCGGGAAATACGCCATGTTTTTTTTACTATGCCAGGTCATAACGTAAACCTCCATTTACACCTTGTCTACCTGTATGAGAAAGGCAGGACGGATTCGTAAATACAAACTACAAATGCGTTTAATGTTTGGCAACTCAGTAATTTAATAATAATTCAATATATACACACTGGGTAAGTTATAATCAGCTGTTCATTTTCTAGAATTCTCATAAACATTAAAAGAGTGAAAGATATCCTGAATACTGTTAGGCTATAGATGTATATGGTTCAACCTGCTGCAATTAGTCACATGGGACAGGCAGACAGGTTGCTGTTAAAGGCATACAATCACCGGTTTGTTTACATATTTCATGGTCAAACGTATTTTTACATGCAAGTATGTACATTTTATGTGTCAACAAAAGTATATTGGGTACCAGCAACATTTCACCCATATCCCATTGGTTTTCAATAATTTTTTATTTTATTATGTTTTAATATGTATGTTACGTAGCTATAATGATACCAATGGTCGTGAACGGTTGTTTTGACCGTGTTCAATGATTAGAGTTATCCCCCGTAGTCTATATGACTATAGGAAATGTATATATTACAGTACATTAATCGGGTTTTACCGGAAATGTAAATTGCAATAGAATTGTACCTATCGTACAGCTGTGAAAAACGATTATATGTATGCTAACTGTATTCGGTCCAAAACGACAACTTAATCTGTGATTGTGTGCTTTAAAGGTAGTGATGCATAGAGACTCACAGACCTGTAAATACCTGTTCAATGTTGAACCATTGTATATCATGCAGTGTATGTACCGGCTCGATTAATTCAATAAATGTTCTCTTCGTTTCTCAGGAATCTTGCCGGAAACGAGATTAGCTTGATTGAAAATGAAGCATTTTCATGGTCTCCAATGCTGGCAGAGTTGTAAGTCTTCTGAACACACTCATCTGTGGAACATAACATCGTTCAAAATTATGACAGATATGTGCTTTAATATGTATGTAATACTGTGCATACGTGTATGCTACGGATGTGATAAACCGATAATACAGGTATAATTTACGACATTTCTGGTGTCTTTATTGTTGCGTAATCTAATGGCCAAATCGTGATCAAAGTTCTTGAGTGTAACTCTAGTTATATCCAGAAGGTCAATACACAACATTAACTAACAGGATCGCATGCGACAGTAATGATTTCAGCCTTGATTTTTTCCCTCTTTTAATTTATTCTTAAACATTATCTCTATTTAAACTTTAATTGCAGAGATCTTCGAGGAAATAAACTATCTGAAATCCGGCAGTCGTTTTTCACAGAAGTTGGCAACATGCAAAGGCTGTAAGTGGTGTATAGTGTATAGTGTATAGTGTATAGTGCTTCCATTAATCTGCCATCCTTTAGGAATGTTTTGGCAAGTTTCGAACCACAATTCATTAGCATACTGGGCTTCGCATTACGTTGGGGATTGATCGGAATACATAAAATTCCATTTGACAAACCAATTAGGAACGCCGTACAGAAATAGATAAAGCGATTTAATTGGAAAAATGCATGTCAACATCAAACTCTCTAGGTAAATTGATAAATTTAAATTAAAGTGAAATACAATCCTTAAAGGCATACGGTTTGTTAACATATTTCATGGTCAAACGTATTTTACCTGAAAGTATGTACATTTGAATTATCTATAAAGGTATATTGGGCAACAAGCTACGTTTTCCGCAGGTCGCACTGGATTTCAGTATTTTCATAGTCTTGTATTTTTGTCGCGAGATAAAAAGTACAAAAATACAATAAAATAATTTAATATTGAAAACCAGTGGGTCATGCAGAAAATGTTGCTTGTTGCCATTATACTTGTGTACAATTGATAGGATGCGATGTCTGTAGAGTGGTAATGCAGTTATCATCCTTGGTCTTGTTAGTACCAGCCAGTGCTCGCAGGTTTACTGCAACATTCAGCGCTACGGATGTTGCCACAAACTGACAAGTCGTGATATAAGTGAAAGAATCTTGAAAGCGACTCTAAACCCCAATTTAAAAAAAAATATTTAAAAGAAATTGTGTACACAAATCAAATGTACATACTTTCAGATAAAACAAAAGTTTTACACTGGAAATAACAACAAACCGTGATTGTATGCCTTCAAGTTAAGGATTGTAATTTACTTTAATTTTTAATTAAAGATGCTATGTTTTGTTAAAACGTATGTTCCTGTTTCAGTTTACTACTAGATAATAATATAGTACACATTGAGCCTGGATCATTTGCTCGAATGAAGAATCTGCGGACCTTGTAAGTTAGCATGAACACGATGGAATTAGTAATGTAGCATTAATCCACCTAGTAACACATAGGTGTTGTCCCTTTACATCCCATATTACTTTACCAGCTGCGTAAAATATATAATAGTTCAAAGCTCATGTATATATGAGTATTTGTAGATTCTTCATCTACAACAATATACTGTAAATCAGGAAATTAATGCGAGCAGGATATTAATGCGAAGAATGCGACTGGCGTGTGGTCGCATTTAATTCCTACATGACTTTAGAAAAACATTTGTGTTCCAGATCTTGAGAGTTAATACACATCTGGAAATAGATATTGAAACGTGTGTAGTGTAATGTTTGTACATGTAACTATTGTTTTGCTGAATGTGTTTCCTTACTTGAAGCAATAGTGAAAATCACACCGCCCAGTCGTAAAGTGTCAATATGTCAATAATATGTTATTTTCTTTATCCTCAAGGAGTCTTTCTCAAAACAAACTCTGGGAATTGAAAATAGGAATATTTGACGGACTGGATAACCTAGAAATGCTGTAAGTGTTCTTTTTCTACCAATGGTGTTATAAATATATCTTCAAGAACAACAGCATTAACTGATGTAAGTAGTAGAACAATAATACTATTATAAAAGTAACAGGTCTTAACATTTACTTTCTATTTTCAGAATGCTAACGAGAAATGATTTGGTAACAATATCGGATGGAGTGTTTGACCCATTGAAAGCACTGAAATCTTTGTGAGTGGGCGATTGAAGTATATACAAATAGTGCAATCATTGTTAAGAGTTGATTTTATATTACTAAGGTCTATTGCGCCATCTTTGATTATTTATTATTAAGAAAATACGTAAAATACATTACTGACATTTTTTGCATCATGGCTACGTGCATCTATACACTAGGTGACTAAACTATATTGTTCCCACCTACTTGAACTAATTTAACACCTACAATATTCCCAGTTGATCTAAAGGAGAGGATTAGGTTTTTGCCCACTTGATATAATTTGTAATGTTCACTAGACCATGTGTGCCATCCCATGTTGAATCAAGGGACTGAAATCGGATTTATATTTGAACAATAAATCGTAAAGACTTTGTTATGTATATTGATTTATGTTTTAAATAGAGATCTACAGAAAAATCCATTCCATGAGATTCCACAGGATACATTTAAAAAGACGGACAAATTGAAATACATGTAAGTTGTATTCGTCGTAAAACACTCAATATTTTATTCTACACAGTAGCGAAAGTTTCATATGAAGTATTCTAAATTAATTTCTACATTATATGTTAAGTTTTAAATACCGCTAGTTGTACTGGCATATACCTTGTTAGTAGATACATACCAGGATGCTCGACTCTCGACTTGTATTTTCAGATACTTCGATACATTCCATCTGTGTCGGTACGTAACGGACGTGACGTGCCATCCCCACGGAGACGGTATATCTAGCCAGGAGAACCTCCTCGAGAACATCGTGTTGAGGATCATGGTCTGGGTTGTGGCACTGGCTGCATGTGCTGGGAACATCGTGGTTCTTCTCGGCAGGTTCCTTCTCAAGGAGGACAACCAGATCCATTCCTTCTTCATCAAGAACCTGTCTCTAGCCGACATGATCATGGGAATATACCTTCTAGTCATCGGCGTCAAGGATAAAATGTTCCGAGGAAACTACATGTACCGTGATGCCGAGTGGAGACTCAGTTGGGAGTGTGATTTCTCTGGAATACTCTCAACAGTCAGTAGTGAAATGTCAGTCATGACCTTGACCTTAATCACGCTGGACAGGTACATGAGTATCATGTACCCATTGTCCTTCAGGAAGCGTGGTCTGAAGGTCGCGTACCTGGCCATGGGGTCACTGTGGGTAATGGCTATTCTACTGGGAATTTTACCCATAGTTGGATTATCATATTTTGGAGATTCCTTCTACCGTGATAATGCTGTGTGCATTCCACTGCATCTGCACGACCCGTACGTCAAGGGGTGGGAATACTCTGCTGTACTCATTCTAGGAGTGAACTCCATATCGTTCGGATTCATCAGCTACGCCTATGCTGCCATGTTCCTCTCAATTCAAAGGACGGAGATACCCCTGAGGACGACGAGAGAAAGCAGGGATCGCTGT
Source organism: Lepetodrilus schrolli (assembly GCA_032361225.1). Lineage (NCBI taxonomy): Eukaryota > Metazoa > Mollusca > Gastropoda > Lepetellida > Lepetodrilidae > Lepetodrilus > Lepetodrilus schrolli. The sequence goes on from JAUTBT010007166.1 coordinate 6,954, forward strand.
CTCGTCAAGAGGTTCTTCTTCATCGTCATCACAGACTTTGCATGCTGGGTGCCAATTATTGTCATCAAAATACTCGCTCTTGCAGGTAAGAAGTGTATGGTAATACCGGTATAAGTTTCCTGGCGCCGAGATTACGAAACATTTTGAGTACGATTAATCTGAAATGTTAAATGGGAATTTGTGACCAAAACTTTGAGTTAAGCATGAGACTCCACTCAGATAGGATTACTAATCTCGGGACCTGATGTTTTCAGTTACTTTAAATACCTTATGATATTATATAGGATGTTAACCGGTATATTTATAAGGCATTCCAATAGCTTGTAAAACTTGTTTTATTAATGTAGTTAATTTCTAGTTCATGTAGACTATCTAAGGGAGTTGATAATTGATCGTACTGTGTTAGCATATTTTTCAGATCCAGACCATTTTGAGTAAGATTTCATGCTTAACTCATATTTTACATTTGGATTTGATGACATAACGTGAGAACCATGGCCCCGTACTATAAAAAGTTTCGTAACCTCGGCGCCAGATATTTGTACTTGCTGTTAACTCTAAGTTATCACATACATATTACATACTATACTGCATGATTAAAACGAGAAGACGAAAAAGGAGAAGTTGTATGTGTCATGACTGTACAAGTATGGCATGCGATTATGCTATGCATAATGATAAGGCCATTGGTTTCCCGATAGATGTTCCATTTAGAAATGCAAGTAAATTAAGATATGATGAATATTTCGATATCAATCATGTTTAAAGTCAATGTCAACTGACAGACAGTTTAATCTGAACTTGACGAAGAGTAAAGAGAAGCAGCCACGTTTTCTCGTGAGAGAAAGTAATAAACATTCATACACTTTGGCAATAGAAGATGTGAACAGCTCTGATTCTCTATCATCGTGTGTGAATTGTCCGTGGCTGGGTGATCATGATTGTGGTTGAATACAGACGACGTCATGTATATTCACTCACCTATTCAACATATTTACTGATATTGCTCGTTATTTTACACTCGAGCATGTCTGAGCAACAGCAACGTAATTATTCACTCAAAATGTGTAATTTTAAACCTAGGAGATACTCACTATCAGATTTCTCTTTGTCGTTTAACATTCAGACTACGTGCTCAGCAAACAAATACTACATTTTGTTCACCAGTGTATCGTTTCAAGAAGCTCTCATATCTACTACGAGACCATAAGCTTCCTCGTAGCGACCTCTTATACATGGCGATCAGGCGCTTACGAGAGCGTTACGGTCTCCTAGCTTCGAGAAGCGATACACAGACTGTTGTAAATTCTACAGGTCACGCATGCCTCAAGGCAGCCATGTAAACTTAACAAAAGTAGCTCCAAGCTTACAATAACGTGCTAAAGGGATACATATTTAGAATAAGAAAGTCCATACATTGTTTTAAATCCGATATAGTTTGTTATTGGTCTTGTTAAAAATACTGTGATTGAAGTACCCCGCTTCCCGAACTGAACGTACAACACTGAACGTGTTTTGAATACACTGCGTTTATTGGTGCAAAGTTCATTGGATGAGGACATTTATCAGACGCTTAATGACTGTTTTCAGTAGTCATGTAATCCTGCTACTACATGACGCATTTTTCAAGTCATGTTTAATCCATTATTATTTTCATAAAACTGACCGAAATCATAGCAGTAAACCATACCTCAAGACATTGATGGATGCTTTTGTCACTGGTCATATATTGCCATTACCAAACCAAATCAAACAGAGACCTAAGCTTCATTACAGATCTGGCCGAATGGAAGTCTGGTCGGGCGATGACCCTCTCCCAAGGTGCATGCCATGTCGTAGTAAACGAGATATGAGCTCGTTGTTTCTGAACGGCGCTATTCTAATTCAGGATGATGCTCGCGGGGCAACAACCCCAGCCGTAAGCTAATGGAAATCATGTATTTATGTGACCGAGATTGCATAAGTAATACCTTAACAGATCTCCGGTGTCGGTATCGCTGTGACGGTCGTAATGAATTTTAAAATAGTACTACTCGTATGCCTTGTCTTATATCGAAGCATAATGGTATATAATGAATAAAACGAATTGCCAATTCAAAACATGATCGATGATGTTGCACGCAACTATACGATTGCGTTGATTTATCATTACTTTGGCGTTTGCACGTTTGATGTTAATTATTATATACATAGTCGATATTTAGGACAGATCTATCAAATAGGCAAGCTCCATATGTAGTTTCCTGCTTGAAGGCCAAACAAACACGATGTTTTGTACATCTTATAAACGGAAATACATTATTCTACAAGAGTTCAATAAAAACATGTTGTCCCTTTTTATTATAATTATGATTTCTTATTGGTTATGTAAACACCTATTATTATTCCATTATGACTGGTTCATGGACAGCTCAACGCTTGACAGCACGCAATACATTGAATTTGCATACCGCTATTTTTATTCCATTATGACTGGTTCATGGACAGCTCAACGCTTGACAGCACGCAATACATTGAATTTGCATAACGCTATTGTTATTACATTATGACTGGTTCATGGACAGCTCAACGCTTGATTGGGATACATTGAATGTGGTAGTTAGCAGTATAATCTCAGACACTTTGAAATATGATTTCAACATCACCCTAATTACCTAGTATTTTATGGAAGAAAGAATAACTACTGTATTCAGAACAAAACAGAAAACAACTATTCAGTCAGGCAGAGAACTTGGCCATGTGAGGTACAAATATCAATAAAACCGGATCAGGCAGGGAGCCTTGGCATAGGAGCTACAACTATCAATAAAATCTGCGAGGAAGACCGTCACTGCATGATAATGATAAGACTATCTATCAACAGCGCGACCCGTATAATCATTTTGTAGATTGTGTCAGTGCACAAAAGTCACTCTGCATCGTATATACATGCTACTCACCTTTCCCCTTCTGCATTTATTTAGACACGAAGGGCATGCACATGACATTGCATAGGTGGAACGTAAACATTAATCTATTCTAGAGAAAAAGGATACAAACTCTTGTAATTTATTATTCACTTTCTATTTCTCTCACGGTCAGCTGCAGAGACAAGTCGGTGCAAAGTCGATGCAATTCGGTAATTAGCATGCTGAGATCGATAACTATTGGCAGAGGTGGCAAGACCATTGTTGTTGTCTGATGATCATTCCAGTGTAAAGGGTCTACGTATTTGCTGGCATTTAGTTTAAGTGGACTATCGATTGGAATCCGGCTAGGTATACTATTAGCCATGTCAACTCGACCTACAGAAGGTTTACATACGCTGGCCTGTGGTATATACACTGTATACATTGCTAATGGTCTAGTTCCCGTTTCCTAGACAATATACAGGATAATACAAGAACATCAGTTTCAAATCTCACCAACACGTACGAATTGAAGGTCACATATAGGTGTCGATAGATGGTAGACTAAATACCGTTTCGTTACAAGGCTATATATGTAGAAGATTATATAAGTAGAGTATTGTATGATTCAAACAGGTTTAAAAAAACGACCTTCAATATTAACTCGAACATTAAAATCTTAATCAATATCTGCATTAATATCTAAATTGATGCTAAAATGTCATGTTAATACTATTACGTAGAATCCGCTACTATCTCATAATAGGTACAATTAATGTAACATATGTACATGTATGCCATCAATTAGCCTAGATCGTTACTTATAAATACGTCGTTGTATCCATAATGAGACGAGTATCTATAAAAGCAGTATAAACATTGTAGAGGACATACGATTAATTTAATTCCAACGTAATCCTTATATCGTAGCAATTATCTGAAAACAGAAGTCTGGATTCTAATCGGAAAATATACTGTATCGTTAACCCATCGTAGCCCTGCCACGAAGCTATCGAAACTAATTAAGACGTCGTAGTGGGAGCACACGATATTGCTTCATCTGGAAAATTGTCGATAGTTGACGGTATTCATCATTAAAGGATATATAGGTAGGAGTCCATTGGTAAGGACTCGTGTACGGCATACTGATCATGACGTATAATAATCCGTACCTATGGACTCTCACCTTAAGAATCCCTTACGAAAAATCGCAAGACAGCTTTAGATCGGGACCCTGGTGTTAACTGAACCATTCAAGTAATTAATGCGTTTTTCAGGCATTTAACCTATGTGCACTCCGATAGTATTTAGTCGTGAATTCTACGCACAGCGTCAGGTGGAATTATGTGAATAGTTACATAACAAGGTGCGAAGATGGTGATTGAGAAGTTCAGCACCGGCCTGTGAGTTTGTTTACGCGAAACAATTTTGTTGGCACGATTTTAGTTATGAAAGTTTAATTATGATTGTTTTTTCTCAAGCCATATATCATTCGACTTAAATGCAAGCTCACTAAGGTTTCTAATAGCAAACTCCTCAATCATTGTGATGCATACGTGGACATACTTCTGCACATGCCAGTCTCTGGCATGCCATTTAGAATCGTAGCAGTACAATCGATAATTGTTTTTTGGTACTCTTGCACCCATGCACAGCGTCATTGAGAATGGTGGTGGTGGTGGTGGTGGGGGGGGGGGGGGTGTCAGCGGTGTGTGTGTTATCAGCATGCGTACAAACATACACATAGTTCATATAGTCTGGTAGATCAATGAAGCTTAAACCCCTTATCAAATTTAATTGTTTATATATCATGGTAAATAAATAGTAGTCCTAATATTAATACACCATCTCTGCATGCACCTATTTTACAATGGAGATTAGCACATTTAATAGAAAGAGGAGATTTAACGGGCATAGTTCATAACTGCACAAGGACCGCCTCTGTAGCGTAGTGGTTAGAGAGTAGGCCCAGAAAGTAGTGGTTAGTGGTTCAAGCCCCTTTCAAGCAATGGTTCAAGCCGCGTCATACCAAAATACGTTAACATTTTAAAGATAACAGTACATCTGCTTGAGGCTCAGCACTGAAGGGGCAAAGTAAGGACTGGTCGGCTCATGGTTATCAATAGTGGGCATTATTATTTGTAACTGCGACAGGATATTCCGTGAACTAGCACCAACTGCCGGTGTAAATCATATTAGTGAAATAATCAAATATTGCACTGTGAATTACATGCTGAGGACTCTTTCTTGAAACTATTTTAACGGTTTGGTAGTGTGATCAGCGAACAAGATAGATACAGAACAGAACAGAATCTTCATTCACTCAGGCCGAGAACCTCGGCATATGAGGTACAATGATAAATTACAAAAAGGAACATGGCAAATCGCGGACCTGGATTTGTTTTTCGTTTTATAGAATTCATGACAATAGTACAGAATACACGGATATTTTTCAACAATACACTGATTTTCTTACGAGAGCGCTGGAGTCTCTTAGGGTAGCCTGACCTCTATCTCCGGCTGCTTCCACCATACGGAATATAATAACATATAATGATAAATATGTATAAGCCTAACTGCAACAGTTGATCAACAATAAGGGTCTGCAATATATTTAGAATTTGATATATAAGAGAATATTAATGTATACGTTTCTTTATCTACTATCTGGTTTTAGTTATTAAACTTTGGTAAGTAACAATGCAAATATTGTGTGTAATGAAAGCTACATACCACGATAAAAGAACAAAGTCAATTAACAACGTTAATCTACATAAATATTCTTCACCTCATCTGTCAGCTACAAAAAAACGTTAAAAACGATACGACAGTTATAACTTGTTAAAGACGATATTGTTTGGTTCGGGGGCTCTGAATGATAAATCATATCTTTTACACCAAAAGTAGTGAGGGTTTTTCATAGTCTTCAATATATGTACATACTCTTCAATTATGCTTTTGTTGGTGGGGAACAAAGAACGAATAATATGCTTTTTCCAGCGACCTTACTGCATAAAGCGTATACATTGCTAGAGGAATTTACCGAGACGGGAAATGAGCCAATATCACAAGCGGATGTATTTACTTAATATCCAATAGCAATGCACCTTGCATGTAATTCATAGAAGACTTGGCATATGGTATATATCCGACGTTGTTTCTCCGAAGTGGGCGCATCCGTCGGCAACACCTAAATATGTGTTGTGCATGTTTAATTGAGACACGGTATATTTAGATTAAAGCCAATTCATGTGGAATGCCGTGTTGATAAGTGCAAGATGCACAGATAATTACCACTATAATTACAAGGATAGATCTACGTGCACGTAAGAATTCTGTAATTTATATTATATATATGGAAACCCAAACCTTAGGATTATGTTTGGATGTCTGTATCATGTATGGGCATGTTTTCTGGGGTTAAAGTAAGCTATAGTAGAACGAAGTAAGAGTATTTAGAAATTCCACTGGATAAATTCGTTATTTGATTATGATCTAAACTAGACTCAAAAGAACAATATTCACATGCTACATATTGCAAATTGGTGATCCTTTGAATGTGTAGATATCCATATTAAAAGCTTCAATAGCTTCTGACTAGTAAGCCCCATAAAATAGGAAGTGCACAAGTAGTAGGTCTATAGCTATTTAGTCTCTTGCAAATAATGTAATGTGAGTACAATTCCTTCCGTATCATGCCATGGCCCTGTCTCCCAGTATGCATGTAGTTGTAGCTACAATAACTGATTGTAAGTAAACTTATGGATCCGCAATACATGTTTTTTCTCGTTCCAGGAACCACGTTTATCGCTACAATAGTTTTAGTTTTTATAACGATATTTTCAAGTATTGTCAAATACAAAATAATGATCATTGTCACAGTTAAAGTTATATTCAATATGATGATAATATAGTCAACTAAATCTGGTGGTGAACTGATGTCAATGTTTGGACACCTGTTCCGTTTCAATAATTTTACCGTTTCATCGTTCTTATTCCAGGAGTTAAAATCAGCGGTGGGCTGTACGCCTGGATGATTGTGTTCGTCCTACCTGTCAACAGTGCACTGAATCCAGTTCTGTATACACTCACAACCAAGTTGTTTAAGCAAAAGCTGTTTTCCAAGTTCTCCTCTGTGGTGTGGAGGCCTCAGAACAATAAGGAGACCACCCATTCTGTGTCCAGTAACCGGGCAAATAGGTCATCACTGTCCAACAGACACGCCATCCATGATGTAGAGGTGAGTGGATTATCACCCAATACTGTCTTTTCGCAGTAGATATCGCTTTCAAATAACAAACGATATCTACAGATCGTTTGATCCAATTCTTGGTTTATTTGATTGTTATTTGATTGTTCTACCATTGTGATGTCATTCTGTAGATATCGCTTGACACTAGTATTTGATTGTTCAACCATTGTGATGTCATCGCTACAATTGTGCTGTCGTAGCATTGCTATGATGTCACAGTGCAAATGCACAGCAGCCTAAAGATTTGACCACAGTAAAATCTTTATGATGTGGCATTTTTGTTCTTTAATGGCTTTAAAATTATATTTGGTGATAAATAGAATCTCACCCTCGTGTCTTGGAATATCAAACATATCAACACTCGTCGATGATGGTTAATAAATCCTCGGCAAAGCCTCGGATTTAATAACTTTCACTTTCATCTCTCATGTTGATATATTGTATATTCCAAGACACGGGTGAGATTTTCTATTTACTAAACATTCTGGGGCCTTGTTTCCTAAGCTATCATATCGTAAGCTATATGACTACATCGATCAGCCTTCGTGGGGGTATATTTGATGATCGCTTAAATAGTCAAACTGTCCTCCACGAAGGCTTGACGATGTCGTTGCATATACGACATCTTCGGGAACATGACACCTGGACAGACCTGTACGAAAAGGCGTAACTCTAAGGTAACGGTAACTTCATCCGTAGCAATGCTAATGGTTTAGTCTATGGCTACGGTTGGAGTTAGTGTTTCCTTTGAGTTACGCTGTATAGTACGGAGTGCCCAGGCCTCTGAATGGATTACATGTTCTTTTGATATGTTCAGACTTTCAAAAAGAAATATTTTTTTGAAGATCATAGTTACAGCAAACCTCATGACAAAGAAAAGAGATTAGATTTTCTCAATATGGAAACTAAGGAAACGGTAAGGGACATTAAATTTCCAACTGGATTACCGGCTCTATTTCTTGCATAGAGAACCTAATGGAATTTTATATTGAAACATTGTGGTAGGTTTCCATTACGTTTCATGTACATTAAACCAAATGAAAAGCCCTGGGCACTACGGGAAGCTAAGAAGGTTTTTCTTTGAATTGTATCTTCCAACGTCTGCCATCCACTACAAGAGACACAATCTTGGTGCCGACAAGGGCAACGGTAGATTTGCTTCGCGAACGATGATCATCATCACGCAACACCTCTATAGGACACTGATAATTTATTTTCTGTATATAATAATACAACCTCGGTGAATCGGCACCAGTCATGACTTATGGTCCTTGTGTTACATATGAACAGAAATCTGTCATAAAACATGACGCTGTATCGCCAATGATAAATATCAAAATAAGTAATAACCCCGAAAGTGATGTTTGACTTATGGAAAGATGATCTTGCCACTTTAACACTACATAGTTATACATGTACGCTCACCATTAGCAACTGAACAAAAGGAGTTAACTGAAATACCATTGAAAACCGGGTAAAACCGAAAATCCACAATATCATGCAAACTACGAATCATTCATCTTCAACTAATATCATAATGGCTAGTTATTCTTTATAGTTCACACATCACTAAGATATACAACACACATGAACTTTATTTTCAGAGACCAGTATGGTACCAATAGATTCAATAACAAACACAGAGAAATCCTACACGTTGTGCATGAAAAATAACCAAACAACTTGGCAGACAGTGTGGCATTCATCAGTCACAGTCAACGCACTGTTTTTCTTAAAATAAACTATTCCCGTCCATTTCCTGACTTCCACGGACTGCCTGTAGATGCTACTTTTGTAACCAACGTCTTCATCACCCTCGATGTGTTGAAATGTTCGATCTTGAATAGGTTTGTAGCACTTTCACTAGGTAGAGTGTGTTGTTCTCTGTCATCAACAACTACTTGTCAGCCGCGATGTTGTTTGCACGAAGGTGTACTTAGTGACTGACGTCATCTCGTAATGGAACAAAAACATACAAAGGTATGCGGCTACACAAAGAGGGTGCTTGGAAGAATTGGGTGAGTCGTAAGGGGGAAAACCAATACCTAAATATAGACTAATATTATGGCTGTACACTACGACCCTCTCCATGCTGAAGGCAACCTGAGATGTGCAGTGCCTTTGCCTAGGGTTAAGCTCACAAGAAAGTACTTAATCAATATTGAATTATCCTTGAAGACACACACACACGCGCGCATACACACACATACACACACAAACGCACACGCACACACACACACACACACGAATCAATCTAGATAGTTACACATAGGACAATACAAGTCAGGAAGTGGTGTGTATATCTTACATCGTTGATGGAGATAAAACGCCTACAAATGAACGACTATGTTATAGATGCCGTTACGATGTAAAAGCTCCGTTTTCTAGCGAAGAGGACATTCTATTATCATGGTAATGTTATTGACGATTGATATCAATGAGAAGTCAAAACCAACTATGAATTTTGCAAGACCCGTTTAGGTATTTTACTCCTATAGCAATGTATTATGCAATACTCAGAAGTTAACAGTCAATATTGATTAACCAAATACACGAATTTGCACTTGCAAAATGGAAGATTTCCTCTGAATCCATTCGGATTTAATTAGTTTGCTAGTTAATTTGATGTCATCATGAATCTCCGAATCGCATCTTCGTAAGTTACCGCAAACTTCCGAAGTCTTAAGATCCGAAGTCAAATAGTACCTGGGAATGCCCCTAGCAACCACTATTCAGAAAACTAAGTCTTCGTGAAAAAAACAATACGTAGTGTTATATGATATACCTCCAGGTGAGCTAGCACTATAAAAACTGGTGGAAATCCAGATTAGTACAACCAGTACTTATGCATGCAAGCCATGATGTGAGTGAATAACATCTTGGAAGTGGCTTTAAACCACAAATCAACCATCAGCTATTATTATCTTATTTTCATTATCTTCTTCATCCTCAGCCGTTTGTTAATTATATTAGCATCAAATGATTGTAACTGGTGTTTTTTTAATTATAAATCTAGATATTGTCGGCAACGAGGATCGGTCGTTATTTCCTTCGGCGTGTATGTTTGATGATGTTATTAAAGTACGACATCATTTCGCAGCAATATTGGTCTAACCTAGAGTCCTAATAGGTTCATACTGCACTTACGGGTGTACCCTTTCTAACAAATGTCAAAATGTTTGTAGGAAAGTCACAATAACAATATAATGTCCGTTAATGACTACTAATGAATAATCTAACCTGATATCATAATAATGGCGGTCACGTAGAATACATTTATGTCAAATTACAAATAATGACATCACCTACACATCGATAAAAACAAGATCCACGACGTAAATTGAATTATAATAACTGTTGAAATCTAATCCCTTAAAGGCCAAAAAGAATGTCTGGATAGAAAACATGTTTTTAATCCGCAATAATGACATGTCCACCCTCTTCAGCGATTTCACCTCCTACCCGGATACGTCATTCGCTAATTTCTACCTCTCAACTTCAGTACACGCGTACTGCCGTAACACTATGAGTTCAAGTAGTTTACGGAGTGCCAGTCATGATATGAAATCTACCATATGTAAAACCTGTTGCTTAGAACCAAATGGTTATTAGCGGGCGTCAGAATATGACTGCGCATTTCATATTTTTAAAAACGCGAGAAGATTTACATACAATCGATAGGAACATGGACAGCTGAGTAATAAACATAATTCATATTGTCAACTACATTCTACTTGTGACGTATTCATAGGAAATTCATGCATAATCGTCTTCGTAGGCGTTCGAAGCACGTTCAAATGGTTTCAGCCACGATATTCGTGATATTCCGTCATAATGGCGTAATTTTCACGATAACCTATAAAAACAAAAACACGACGTTTATAATTATCGATTAATTTAAAGTTAAAGCACTGGTTTTTATACGTCTCAAATAGCGTCATCAATTGCCACATATACTCAATTAATGTGACCTAAAATGACTGTTTACTGCATATAATTATGCTTGGATGATCTACAGGTTATTTTTAGTGCTTTTTTCTTTTTCAGATAAAATGCCTTCGACATGGACGTTTTACCAATGGACGCGTGGCTAATCCGCAGCTAAAATCAATACTTAAAAACGCATACAAGAAACAGGCACATCCAAGTGAAGTTATCGAACCCTTGAATGTTGAGGTGAACGGGGAGATGACAACAGCGACGTAGATGACGAATATATACCCGGCACGACGTGTACTATGTAATATGCATTGAGAACCATTTACATGTTCTAAAGTGCACGTGCACATTGAAAAGGCCTAAGCATCTTGCCTAGAGCACGTGATCTAACCCGGCTTACTCGTTACATCGTAGTAGAGACAAGCATAACTCGAGTTCTACCTTTCTCAGGGGGAGATGAGGCCTAAGGTGTACGTGGCAATGCTGACCATCGCCATGTCCTAAAGTGTATCTGGCAATGATGACTTAGTAAGTCCTAACGAGTACAGTCATCTGGCAATGACTTTAGGTGTACATATAAATGACGGGTATCAACATGTCCTAAAGTGTACCTGGCAATAACACGTTTTAATGTGTACCTGGCAATGACGACTGTGTACATGTCCTACAGTGTACCTGGCAATGACGACTATGTACATGTCCTAAAGTGTACCTGGCAATGGCAAGAATCGACATGTCCTAAAATGTACTTGCTAATGCCGACTTTCTACAAGCAGATATAAAATGACGATAAGGACCGTTTACATCATATCCTAAAACGTACACATGGACCTGATAATTAGGACTACGATGTCCTGAATTCACCTGGCAATGGTGACTACCTACATCTGGAAATCTACTTGTCCTAAAATGCATCAATGGTATGTCCTGAAATGTTCGTGGCAATAACGATTGCCATACCGTATGTTGTAAAACGTATATGGCAATGGAGAGTATCTACATTTCCTACAGAGTACTTGGCAAAGCAGCTATTAATGACGAATGGTCTCAAAACACGTGCTTTCCTAAGATCTGTTTTGCCTACAATGACAGCTACTGGTGAAAATGCATTGCTATTATTATTGCCACAAAACTCATTATTAATCGTCATTTGGTACACATACTTTCCTGAGCACGTTCCTTGGAACACTTGTAGCTACAACTGATTGTAAGTCCAATTTTAGAGACGTGCTACAAGTATAAGTCCATAGCATGAAACACTTGCATCGCTACAATACTGGCGAATTTAGTTAGATGAACCATTGCAGCGATACAAGTATTTCGTGCAAATCGACTTACACTTGTAGTGGTGCACTGCCTTGCAAATTCGGTTAACTAAGGAACAATCAGAAAAACAGTGCACATGTACTGATGCTATAATCCATTTGTTTCAAGTGAACACATTTCCAGGTGCTTGAATGTCCATGCTGACGATCACGGGTATTTAAGTCGTTTTGTAATTTAATATTTATATTTCATTATAACGAGCATATAGACACGGACATTAGATACATTAAAAACCCATCTGAACTCAACACACACATGAGTGAAGTTCCTCTAAATAGAAGGGCTGTGATGGGAGAATGCATAGTCACGTATGAACTAATTGTGTATGCAGGTGCGTGGACATCCATCCCATTCTTGTTTCATGTAAAACTATATTTTTGAGACGGAATATTTTGTATTTGTGTAAATGTTTTTGCTGCGGAATGCTTAGTCATGTATGTATGTATGTGTGCGTGTGTGTGTGTGTGTGCGCGCGTATATGCCAATTTCTGTATATATTTTAATAACTAAACATTATTTACATGCTGTAGGTGGTATAGTTTGGCACAGGTAGTGCGGTGAAATGCACATTCAAATATGGTGGATTGATAACGGGATCTAGGAAGGAAGGAAGTAACATGGTCTAGTAGAGAAATGTAACCTATTTCTATATACATTTTCTATTTTTAATGATTAAAAGAAAGTCCTATTTTGTTAAGTCAGATATGTTAAATTTGGGGAGAGTGCAATTATCACATGACTGATTCTTATATAATAGGACATAGTGTATGTGAAATACTTGCTCACTGTCATTACACCGCCATCACCATCGTCACTTTCATCATCATTATCATCATTATCATTATCATTATCATTATCATTATCATTATCATTATCAATATGGTCATTTCTGCAAAATCATGTGAGGTGATAATTATTTTGAAATACAATTTGTGTTTTGAATGTAATAAATATATATGAATAATAATGAGATTTCATGTTTAGTGTGAATTGGTCCATTGAGTAATATAAACATACTGTCATATTGTCACAACGATTTGATACTAACTGGCCAAACAGACGATGTATTCGACAATATATACCCTATTTATATACTGATTCATATTGGTATTATCAAGCAACTTAAATATGTTCTACCTGCCTTATTAACAAAAACAATTCCATACGATGGACAGCGATATGTAATGGAATGTCGGCCTACTGTGGACCCACGAGTTAAATTCATCACGTTGATTGGCCAGACTACACGTACAGTACACCTACAGATCTCTGGAAGCTACCGTGCCATTCCATGGGTCAGCCCACCACATGGTCTTTACTGTATCAGATACACAGGCGAACATGGGAAACACCCGCCCCGTGAGCCCGGCATCAACGTTCGCGAAAGTTACCTTTCTGACGCGATATTGATAGGATGCGATGTCTGTAGAGTGGCAATGCAGTTATCATCCTTGGTCTTGTCAGTGCCAGCCGGTGCTCGCAGGTTTACTGCAACATTCCTCTCCCCTAAACTGACAAACCGTGGTATAAGTGAAAGAATCGTGAAAGCGGCTCTAAACCCCAATTAATTTTAAAAAATAAAAATAAAAATACACAACAACAACATGGGAAACAGATTGTTGTATATCAAAATATATCAGACAAGCTCCTCTCCTACGTGTATCTTCCAATGTGTCTGTGAATAGACATACTGCTATCAAATTAACCAACAGCAAAAACAAAAACAAAAACATCTACTACGACTTCTACTGCTGCTACTGCTACTGCTGCTTCTGCAGGTACTACTACTACTACTACTACTACTACTACTACTTATATTACTATTACTACTACTATTACTACTACTACTAATATTACAACAACAACTACTACTACTACTACTACTACTACTATTACTACCAGTACTACTTCTATTACTACTACTACTATTACTACTACTACTATTACTACTACAACTACTACTACTACTACTACTACTACTATTACTACTACTACTACTGCTGCTATTATTACTACTACGGTTTTCACCAGATGGCTGTAAAGGCCGCAAAAGAAATATTGATGTCAAGGAACCTAGATACATAATTTGCAGTGAAAACATAAACATATGCACAATATAACAATATTTTTTTACGAAACTCTAACAACAAAACTTCTCCATATATCTCATGAGTTTAGCTACAAATTATTTATTTTTTCCTATAGCACAATATCCCATATCATCTTTCGTGAACGTGTCGGAATGCATTTCATAGACAATTGGAGCGCACTACAAAGTGTCAGAATTTAACCACCAGACAATTATTTTGATTTCCAGACTTCCAAGATATATAAATCACATACTAGGTATGCCGCCATCGCCCGTATAGCACGTATTCTATAGATGTTGGCATAACCCTTCTCCTATGAACAAATTATTATATGAAGACCACCAACTCCCACTAATCGCCACTTATGACGATCCTTTACAAGATAGACACCGTAGAAAATGCCTGGAGGTTCTATGAACTCGGCAATACCAGCAGTATCTTTGAATCTGACGGACATGGGATTCCCGGCAGCTGACTTACGAGCGTGCTAATAGCTCGTCTAGATCTCTAGACATGGTATAGCACACAAACAGTTGCTTTTTGCCACGATTCATTCTCATATAGGCCTTGTCCGTGTTTGAGGGAGTCCTGGGCTTAATCGAGGCTAAAGTTATGGCGTAAGCCCTAGTTTAGGCCCAGACTACCGTACGATCTGTTCGTGAAACGCAGACCCTATCGTCGTAGTTAACTTCATTACTGTATTTAAACTCATCATTTCAACTTGATTTCTATCTAGTTCCATTATAATTAACAGTGATCAATTTGAATTGATAGACGTCTGTACGTGTCTATAGGGAATTTTCAAGAGCTGCACGTTGAAATGTGACGTCCACGCAGCGTGATTCTGTCTGCAACGGACAGCGGATGTTACTGAAAACAAAGTGCATCTGACCGGCTGTCTAACTATGGTGATGGGAGATGTGTGTTCTGTGTCGCCTACTTTATCAGCCGAGATACAGTGCCAGTCGTGCACAAAGCAATCTGAACCTTATGTGATGCAATACTTTCATAGATACATGTCTACACTTATTACAGTTTGGCATGAAATGCAATAACATCCCTACTTCGTAGATTATTTCGGTAAATACTTCATGGCATGAAAACAAAACCACTTCATTTTCTTATTTTGTATACCCTAACCAGAATTAACAAATGAAAATTTTTGCACTATTAATAAAAAAAACACAACATCTCTTTATATAGTGATTACCAAATATTTTGAGTAAGTATTATTATTTTCTGCAGAGGGGCGACGTCCGAAAGAAGGAACAAGCAAATAGGCACGTGCGGGTGTGTGAAGAAGAGCATCAGCACGTGGAAATTGAGCCTTTTTGAATAATCTACGAAATTGGGGTGTCAATGCATGTCAAGACAAACTACCGTTTTCAAGAATATTTCACATATTACGGACTTCTTGTTGTGTTTTCATGTTCTGCTTGTATGGAACTAGATTTCCGCCGGCTGGTGGGTTTCAGTCACTTGAAGAGCACACAGTTAGAACAAAAAATGCCCCGGTCAACACATACTGACTCCAAGTAGACCAGTCTTTTACTTACGGTAGTTCCGAGCGTCAAGCAGGGGAACCATCTTTTAACGTATGTTGGTAATTAACTATTTCTGTTTGTCTATGAAGCGGCAGGGATCGCACCTCCAACCACATAAACGATTGACATGTGCAAATAAACAGAGTTTATCTCTGGAAACTCATGCTATATTTAAGTAAACTATTATCTAGCTTCCGGAAACATTGATGCTGCAATCTGATAGTTGACCTAGTCTATGTACGGTATGCACACATTGAGTTACAACAATATACATGTCAATTTCATGCCCGTTTATATGTATAATTTAGTGAGTAAAACTATTTAATTTATCGTATTGATAGTTGACTATATATATTCTTCTGCATCAACTAAAGAGTGTAGTCAAATTTGATCCTACACGAGTGGACAATAATCTTTTATCATAGCATTTCATATGAATGATGGTACACAAGTACTATTTAGAGAACACGAGATACGAATGAATACGGAAAATATGTAGCGAGGAAATTTGAATATTAATTTCACGAGGGACATATTTTCCGTAACCACTCGTAACGGGTGGGTTATACTAATTATTCAATATAATCATTTTAATGTAATAAACCATTGAAAACTGCCGACAAACAGCTTCATCGATACTAGCAGTCGAAAACGTGTACATTTCACCTAAGCACGAGAAACACAAAAAGACGTAATCAACACTGTTGATTATGGGATCGTTATTACACAGTAGATATCCACCACGTATATTGAATAATATATATTAATAGATATAACATTAGATGTAATAATTATTTACTCCCGCCTCACCAAACATTAGAATATGTAGAGCGTGCGTAAAATCGTTATTTAAAAAAAATATTGAACCTTGTACGGTGTAGTCCCGTTAGAACCCAACAAGGAATGTTCCCAGACTGTATCGTATCAGTTACCAAGCGAACAAAGACATTTACAATATACATTTTCTCAAAGTTCGTGGTATCAATGACGTTTTACTGATATCTAAATGAAGGGTCTCAAGATAATCTTCTACTAGTGGAGTGGGTTAAGTCCAAAAATAGGTGATATCGTGACACGTTTGCACCAAATTTTGCACAGATGTACTTTAGGGCCAGACGAAACTGTTTAGCGGGGGCTGCCCGATTTTAAGGCCCAATGTCAAGGTCAGCTCGAGGTCAAAGGTCAAATATTAATAAAATGTAATTTTCATCATATTTTATCAGTTAATATAATTTGTTATTACTTAAATAGACCAAGTGAATGTTGAAACACTATCTACCATTATAAGATAATGTACTACTTCGCAATAATCCAAAATGGCTGCCACAAAGCTAACAATATGGCCGCCATACCGCTAACAATACACATTGTTTTGTTGTCTTTTACATATACAATCTTAATTAATTTATGTTAACTAAAAAATGGAAATTAGATATCTTCTACTGGTTGTATTTAATTTTTATATTGCAACAAATAAGTATCTAGTAAATATGGCAGTAAACATATGATTGAATAGTAGAATAGTAGTGCCAGTTCCTAGATCTACTCGATATTACTCGAGTTAAATTATGTTCTTTGTTGCTTCATGCTTATATGGAAATACCTGCCTGTTCACTTACGGACTTGTCCCTGCAAAGTCTCCTTCCAAACTATGCTTAAGACATACACGTTCACTCTCCCAAATAGGATTGATGGTTTACAAACCAGCGCTTCAAATACGTCCTGGTGCATGGAAGCACTTATGCTATGTAAACATACTTATTATCATTATTAGTATTAATTTATTATTATAGAATATCTTCTTCTTTCTGATTGGTGAATATCATTACACTTATTGACACATTAAACTGAAGGCATTCTAATATTGAACATTAAATGTCGACGGATATTTTAGGATACTTGCTGAAGGATAGTTTCTGTATGTAACCACTATCCACTTGCTAAACAGGTGTACAATCAGATCAAGATATCACAATCAAGTAAAACGAAAAGACAGTAGCAGATTTCTTCATGTCTAGCATGCTCTAAAGGCACTGTAATGTTCTTGCTAATACTATAATTGTCATTTTGATTGAAGTATTCCATGATCTTCAGAACCTTCCATTCTGTAATTATCATAGTAATTATAACTGCAAGAACATTGAGGGATATAAAACTCGTGTTATACCTTACTTCCATGCCATACTTCTCCGGATGTGACACAACACCCTACTTCAATGGAAAATGAAAACCATTTTGTAAAACATTGGATGTTTATCAGTTTATTTCAATGGAAGTAACTTCTCCAGCATCTGAGAAGATTGATTGGGTTACCTGTATCATGTATAGTAATAAAAATAGAACAACGTTTTCCCAAGGATAGTAAAGTTAATGAGGAAATTCCACCCAACACAGAGCAAACTGCTCCAATATGTAAACATTTGTAAACTGAAGTCGATAATCATTATGTAGGTGACCCAAATCCGTATGTTTCGGGTGGATAAAATCAGAGAGGAAGTGGTGTCAGGTCTGTTCAACTATGTTAGCTGCTAGCTATTGGATGCATAGTTTATTGGATGTAGCTGCAAGATCATGCCAACTTCTTCCAAGCAGTGCAACTGCAAGAATGCAGGGCTCATGCACAGAACTAGGTCTGTGTTGTGAGCATTATGAGGAATAGTGTAATAACCATGCGCTGTCATATGGAGACATACATATTGCCAACTACTCCTATGATGACGACATTCAACTTGTTCAGTTCAGCCCCAGAAATATCTGAGCATAATGCAAGACTGCAAATTGTACTCGAGATATCAAGCAATTAATGGATGCCATCTCAAATCATACTGAGTAATGGCAAAA
>JAUTBT010007177.1:0-25832 GCA_032361225.1 Lepetodrilus schrolli
ACACACACACACACACACACACACACACACACACACACACACACACACACATACACACACACACACACACACACACAAACTTAAAAACCACAAACAAATATAGCCTTTTGGAAACTCCACTGTCGAATGGTACACTAAATTGCTATATAGTAGATGTAAGACAAGGTTTAATGTTGGATATGAACAAATATATAATAATAAATCTTCACCGCGAGACCAAGGTTAGGATTGGTAACATCAAATCCATTAGACAAGCTCGAGCGCTATCATTGATATCAATCATGATAAGACAAGATATACGGATAAGTTTCACGCACGTAGCAGATTATCTCCTGCGGCAATTAGCTACCTAGAACTATCAAATCAAATTAGCGACAGGAATTGCAATTCACGGATCAGTGGAAAGGGAGCCAGAAATCAACGATTGAATACTGAGAAAAGACGGGTTTCTGTTGGCTTGTAGATCGAGGTCACTGGTAATGCTTAGCTAACGAAAATTATATTTCAGACAATATTTTTAGTCTTATTATTGGTCGCTGGGATACACAAGGTATTGATTGATATATCCGAGGAAAATTGTACCGAAATGTAGAAGGTAACTGGTATTTCCAAGTTATACTCAATGATCGTTCATTTATATTTTACCTTGGTGTCAACGGGCTTTCAGCAAGACACGTCATCATGGTGTCACCGCTCAAAAATAATTCTGCCATTCTTAATTTTCTTTTTGCCATGTCCTTTCACATTAATATTGCGACGGTAAACTAGCGTACCATGAATACCATTATTTTTACAAGACTAACAGTAATTAACAGGCTACATGTACCACAGTTCAACTGTAAAGATTGAAGACCATAGGAATTGTGCGCAATTCTGGTTCCAACTGAGACATCGGAAATTAGACAGACAGTCACCTCTGAGGGAGAGACAGTAATTAAAAGTCCGCGATCCGTCAGTTTGACACGAATGTATCAATCGGTTATTGACGTATTTCTCCTCGGTCCAAATTGACATGGAGAAATAATTGTCAATACACCGTAACAAGGTCTCCCGGCGTGGTGGAAGGACCGGAAGCTAATTGGACTCACTGAAGTCTAGTTTAGTGGCATGTACCTTCACTTTTAATGTGCGTTGACAGCCGTATGCTCACTAATACTTTGAGATTCATCGTTTAGTTACATTGGCCGCATAGTGTACTTGCCCAGTTGTCCAGAAGGTGAATATGTAAATCAGGCCGTATATATAACTTATTGTAACAAGAACGAAACGGTTAACAATTTAAAACGAAAACGGTAAACCAGAATCTGCAGAAATTAAACTAGCAAAGAGTTAGCACAGGAGAGAACGCTTTGTACAACAACAACTGCCTGTTGTTATTTTTCAACCTTTCCTTGAAAAAGCTAATAGTGAATAGGGTGATTAATAACCGGAAATAGAGGTACGTTTCAGTTCTAGGCTTTTCTTATTTGTCTCACGTTCATGCATAGAGCCACAGTTATTTAATTATATAATGATCCTTGTTCACCCATTTCTCAAAAGCGAATTTGAGCAGTTGTTCTGGATATTTGCGCCATATAAATGTGTATAATAATAATAAATAATAATAATAATAATAATACTATGTGCGGTGTATGTTTTTGCTTTTACTTCTGGTGCACAGCATACACAATAGGGTGTACACCCAGGTAGTGTTTGAAACAATTATTATGCTTTAACATAATTCAATAGAAAAATAGAAAAGGAAAGAAAGGCAGAATACCTTTTATATCAATATACATCAATATAAGTAATTTGAGAATGCTTTAGAAAGTGGATTAATAGAGAATCTCACCCTCGTGTCTTGGAATATAAAATATATCAACACGAGTCGTGAATGTTATTAAATCCGGATTTAATAACTTTCATCGACAAGTGTTGAAATATTTTATATTCCAAGACACGAGGGTGAGATTATATTTACCACCCAATCTCATTTTAAAGTAATTTAAGAAGAAACATGACACATCATAAAGATTTAACTGTGAAGTCAATGTTTAGCGATGCAATCACAATAGTAGAACAATCAAATAACTACAGCAATGGCATCCCAATGCTAGAACAATTGCATAAGCCACTAATTATGTCAAACGATATCTACTGCTGTAGATATTGCTCGTTATTTGAAACCAATATCTACTGCGAAACGCATAATTGGGTGATAAAGTGCATTTTGCTTACTAAGCTTCGGGAACTACTATCCAGCGTAAGGTTAGATATAGTTGATTGATGTATTGAGTCCAAGACCATAAATATCCTTACTTGTAGCGTATTCAAAGCGTTAACATGCATTTGTTACAGATTGATCTTTACACGTACCTTTACATTGAGAAATATTTATGAGCCTGAATGAATTTGTCCGTTACGAGGTCTTGTTACAAGAATTCCAGTGGCCAACTGCATGCCCAAATCGATAGAAGTGATGTCTTTGCGGCCACACTTAACTTTGGCTTTCGGGAATGTCAATCATCATATATTCCACCAACATTCAGTGTCAGATATTCTGTTTGCATGGCATAGCTGGAAGAATAATTGCCAGGGATTTTGGACCTGATTTAGCTGAAGTCTAACGACAAATACGGGAGCCAAATACCATAATTAATATCAATATTTATTCTATTATCTCAACAGAACTTCAATGATATACCAGACCTTAGTGTCACAGTAATTCGTATCACTATTAGCAAGTATATTCTGTATCAGTATCTATTTCCGACAAATTGGACTACATGTCAATAACTTGAGATTGGCCCCACTAATCGGATTGCACAGACAAGGAAGGAGAGACCCAGATAAATCAATAATTCTATATAATCACTATCATGCTTTCGTCATTGTATTCAATAGTTATTGATGGTTTTACAATCAACGTTATTCCAAAATCCACTGTTGCATTGGTTCTTGTCAAAGATGTTTTGCGGCAATTTCTTCGAAAATCTTTTTTTTAAATCATTAAAAATCGAAATACATGCTACAAAACGTATACATACTATGACCACTATTGTATATATCATGTCATTTTTTTTCTTCATTTGTGATATCTATTTACTTTTTTTCTTTTGTTGTTGCATGATGCAAATATTGATATTGTAAAGTAGATTCGGAGCAAGCCACCTAATTTGCAATGTACTGTACATAATTATATTCCAACGAAATAAAATATGGTCTCTCACACACACACACACACACACATACACACACACACACACACACACACACACACACACACACACACACAAACAAACAAACACACACACACGCATACATACATACACAAACACATACATAGAGAACACTATTGTATAAGCCGGTTGTCCTGTCGGTGCTAGCTACGGTTTGTTTTGAACACCGTAAAATACTTGAAGGGACCTTAAGACGAGTATCTTGGTAAGAAACCGGAAATATTGTTTAACACCAATTTTCCCAGAGGAGGTATCGTCATTATCGAAGCATAAGGTGATGAAAATTGATATAGTATTGCGAAACCTGTCTGCAATCTACACTGCCCAACCAGGCAACTACTCACGTTATCATTATGTAAATGCGGTATCCTGGGAATAACACGTGCTAACTTTAAACTGGGTATTCACATTATATACCTCACGGTTCTCGCAAACAGACGCTATTTCTTCATTAGTTATGTAGGTTTATTGGTACCAGTAGTCGTGACAAGTTATTTTTACCGTGTTCAATGATTACAGTTGTCCCCCTTAGTCTATTAGACTATAGAGAATTGAGATATTACAGTACATTACAAACTGATTCGGGTTTTACCGGAAATGTAAACTGCAATCGAATTTTACCTACCCTACAGCAGTGAAAAGATATGTGGATGTCCAAACGCTACTATATGTATGCTAAGTGCATGTACTTTGTATTTTTAACTCCAATTCGGTCCAAATCGACACATTATTGTGGATGTATTGCTACATTTAGGTTGAGCTCATTGACTTCATTAAAGTCCATTGACGTATAACTGTACAATTCAACCACCTGGGCATACGCTATCTCACAGAACTTGAAATCAAATCCCATGGAACATGTTTCAGCTCATTTTCTGAAATTGTCGATTCCCTAAATCCTAAAAAGATTTATAGTAAGTCGAAATTCCATTACCCAGTAGACACATCATTCATCTCGACCTTGACCTTGACCTCGACCTATTGGACCTTTTTGTTATGAAATCGCAGAGTCCACATCACGCGATGTCTGGTACTGGCCCCAATTAACGCTCGTCTAATACTACTGGAAGTATTGGATAAATCGGAGATACCTCAAGTATAGCAAACAGTGATGATGTTCCGGACGAGACGAGTGCTGTGGGTGCATCCAGTGGGTGATGATACAGCAATGATACCTCTCAGGCGTGTTCAATATGGTAGCCGGATCACAGCTGACATGATTTTAATTTTAATTTTTAAAAACCAATACAATTGGGGTTTATACCCGCTTTCAAGATACTTTCACTTATTACGGCTTTCAGTTTAGGGCTGGAAGAAACCGTAACATCATTTGACATTATTACCCTTATCAATGCACTGACAACGTGATCCGTTCAAGGACACGTACGAATATCGAAGATTACTGTATTTGAACGTTATCCCAACATTTACGAAATACGTATATTATTAAATATACTTAAAACGTTCAAGTTTAGTAGTCAACTGGAGATGCCCTAAAGAGCAATGTCCAGACATAATCCAACAGGTTAAAGTTTCAATATAAAAGCGACAATTCGAGAATGTGAAATATCCAATATGATATGAAATTGTATCCGTGATGGAAACCATATAATATCATGGATTGGAAATTAACATTACTCCGCTAACGAAAGCCATCTCTTCCACTATTAAAGTTAAAGTCTTGTAAAATGTGTGACAAATGTCAAGACATTGTGTCGTGCAAACATGATATTTTCTTACAAATCACAGAGAGAATGCTTTATTTTAGGCCGCAGACACGTAAAAGAATACAGAGTAATTGGCAGTATGTAGATTTTGATACAATTTAAATGATACAGATCAAAATAGTATGCAAATTGAATCGTACATAATCAAATATTTACGTACGTGGTTTGCAGGCATGATTTTACTTCTAGCTGACCTACATGTAGTATGTGGCCATATGTGGGTCGATTCCACCAAGAACCGCCACAGGGTAACACCTACCAATATATGTGATGTTCCTCCTACGATCATGTTGTATTTCTGACCAGATGTATTTCTCATATCGTTTTGTAGTATCACATCATATAATCCATGTATAATGCGTCATGAACGTTTCTATTAGCGTAGCTAAATGCCTATATTCGGACGATATTGAATAGATAAAGAAGAAGCTAGACATACTTAATCTAGATAACAGTGCACCGTCAAAGGGTAAAACATTTCTTGCGCCGTCATGTGAATACAGAAAGCCGTTGCTTTCCATCAGGGAGAAGGATGTTTGTTGTAGCAATCTCTTTTACTCGAGTCTCTTCACTGGCCTGCAAAGAATGTAAATTGTGATGACTTGAAAATGGGAGGTGGGCATTGGGGGCCGGGGGGGGGGGGGGTCCTTTCGGTTCAGCCTGTATTACCACGTCTAGCCGTATATATCTTAGGCTAAGTGGACTACTCTCATAGCTTTAAAAACGTCCACAATAGGGTAGTTTATGTTAAGGGAATGTAATATTGACAATGATAACTAAACAGTTGCAAATATAACAATAACTTGCCCGACAACATACATTTATTTCCCATTATTGATTCCTATAATAAAACACAGTTTGATGTTTACATTTCGTGACTAGAATAGCAAGAGTAGAAGTGCAATTGTTTTATAATCGAAGGCGATGATTCACTTCCACGAGTTCCATACACAGCTATTGTAACTGGATTATTGTGGTGTTTTTTTATCAGACCTTTGAACATGGAAACACAGTATTAAACAACACACATTCCTAGAGTACAAGGTCAGTTAGTAAATGGCATAATATTTGAAATTGTGCATTCAACATGGGAAATACTTCTGCTGTGATCTATTTCACCGGTCAGATATCACCCATGTTATAACTGTTTTGACGTTGTTTAACTAATGTATATATATATATATATATGTCGTCTGAGCTGGTGTGTCGTCTGAACATCTATGTCAGAACAAAATGATGTAGCAATCGCATGTCGTCAATATATTCATTTTCTTACATGTTTGTTGTATTCGTCGTCGATATATCTGGATAAATCTCATAACACAGTGCATACAGTGTTAGAACAATACAGGTTTATTCGTTAGGCATCATCTGTTCATAGCCAGACAAACGTGTGTGTGCAAAGACAGTGTATCGGAGTTCTCCCTTTAGTCATACACTACAATGTTCAAGTTTTAAAAGACTTGATGAACACTATTATAACATTTTGTTATTAAAACAAGTTTGAATTCACCATTCCGTGATGATTTTAAGGTCGTATTTCTCTTGAATCCAAGGGACTATATATTTGTGAATACGCATTGAAACTTGCGTCAAACGGTCTAGCCTGTGTGCTCATGTATTCATGGGCGTGCTCTATATTCTAAACTGATGGAAAACGAACTGCAATAACGTTAATCAGCTGGTCATTTGCATGCCAGGGTTGGTAGTGTAATAAATAAAATACTAAACATACGTTGTCGCTCGAGTTATGTCTGTGAGAAGGTAGTCTTTTATATGGTATACTGAGTGACTAGGATTCCGAATGACTGAAAGGAAGTTGACGTTTGAGATGGCTTGTGTACGGTCATGCAAGTAAAGGCGTTATGTGAAGTCACGGCTTTGATGCTTTCTGAAAAGTAATGTCAGCCAGAAGGTTATTGGAATAATTACATAAGAATATTGTCTCAAGAACCATGTCTTTGAGGACGTTGTCTGAAGCGGTTATGCCTTTGGTGACATTGTGTGAAGACATGCCCATGGAAAGGTTCACTGAGTAAAATGACTCGGTGTGAGGATGTCCTATGCAACAAAGTGAATGGGAGCTGAGTAACACCAAATACTAGATTGTAAATGTCTGGTAACTTTTCTCTTTCAAATAACGAACTCACCCAAACGTCTTTAGCGGTATGTCCTCTAACACCTCATGATGTCATTAGTAGATTGAAACTAATACGCTCATAATACATCAGTGATTGCGAAATGACTGATTGCATTTTTACGCGTGTATTTACCGCCTCTAACAAGCTACGGTCAAGTATGACGTTTGTAGAGGATAAGCACAAGCCTACTGATAAAGCTAATATTCATTCATACCAATGCAAGATTTATCCAATCTATGGGCAGATTCTTTGGAAGAAACAGGCAGCTTCTTTGGAAGTAATAATTTGGTATTGTTAGCATGATACCTATTGAATTATTCGGAAAGCACCGTGTTTGGTTAATTCTCTCCCTGCTGGATTAGGTACAGACACTACTCGTTGGGGCATCTCCGGTTGCCTGCAGCATGGAGAGAGTAAATGCACATAGCTTGTCCTTGAAGCAGGCACATTCTCGACGTTATTCAATCTGATCTTTGTTTGACTCCCACTGGCAGCCTGATAATATGATAGGTGGTGGTGGTGGTGGTGGGGCTTACTGCTTTGACAGTCGCCTTCCAGCTTAGCGTATTTCGGCAGACTGGTCCCTCCTTGGGACGCATGTGTCTCACAGCATGGAGCTGGAGAGCGTTGTAATATGATAGCAAGTGGGTGATATTTATATGAGTAATGACGTGTAAACTATATATGGATTTCTGTAGGAACATATGTTTGAACAAGATAATGCAATACTGATTTGGTTTAACAATCTCCATGTTGGAGGCAACTGGAGATGCCATAAAGAGCAGTGTATGTGCCTAATCCAGCAGGGAAAGGGTTAAATGCGAGGTTCATTGTTGATACATATCAATATGTCACTGACCATATAACCAAACGTTGTGCGAACATGTTTGAACAACAGAGTACACATCGCTTGTCTCTGTTGCTTTGGTCTAACGATATGCTGATTGGATGCAGACCGCAATATATTACTGATAATATAATCAACTTGTTAATAGTAGGAATTCAACATGTTCTATCTTATATAGTAATCAATATGCAAGCATTCTGAGTGTTTAAGTTAGAAATATGCATACACTCTACGTATTGAAGACGATTCAGCAATGATTGATTGTTATAAAGTGGAAAATTGGTCAATTGTCTTCTAATAGACTAATACTAGAATTCAAAATCCAGTTATACAAGGAAACCAACACATAACATGAAGCGTGTTTAGTTTGAAAGGCTGAGCCAGTTGTGATACTTGCAGTTGTATTTCAATATTGAGCGTTATGTTTAAAATATGGCATGCATTCACAGACACATATTTAATGTATTCACACGCGTGTGTAAATATATTTTATTTTCAACAGAATCTATTGTTTTGCTCTAAGGCCGACCTTTCAGTAAACTATGTCCAGCATGTTGAATCTAGGATACCATAGTAATCGGAATATAGTAATGCGATTATTCATGATAAGTTCTTATAGCACGTTTGGTCTATTCATGACGTATTCATGAACAATGTATAATTCGAAGATGCATCAATATTGGAAGAAACTCATTCATCACCAACGATTTACATAAATATAATCCTAGGGATCTCAATCGATGGGATTGAATAGTGCAAACAAAGAAACGCACTCACATATCCATCCCCTGTGAGATATTGCTTGTAAGTTCATTTGACGTCTCTGATTTAATTCCAAGGAAAGTCTTGTCAACCGTGAACGACGAAATCCGAATACTGCATTTATATAACGCTCATTTGCAGATCTGACTCTCAATACAACAGTTCCAGACAGAATTGTTCACCAGTTGTATTTTTAACACTGGTCATCAACTCTGTGCCGGATTGTGCCATCATGGTGTGGGTCACATATCTGAACCAGACATGGTCACAATACAATTAGGCCACCATAGCTATAATAGTACTTGTGATTATATTAGAGGTATTCAATACTTATTTCAAGATAGTTGCAATGTGGTCAATATGTCAAGTGAAATATATGTCCGGAATTACTAGTATCTGGATATGGAATCGTTAACTTTTCAATATCTACAATTTTATTTGATAACTTAACCCATTTATGAATGTGAGTTCAATACTCTCTCACATTTCATCCACGAGTATCGATGCGTGATTAATATGTCATGGCCAGTTGTAGAGCAAACTTACATAAACGTATTACGGACCTACTGGTATCACGTAGCACCATGATTGCCATCTATTAACAAGATTTCATGCCACATATCGAATTCTGACCCCGGTTAATATGTAGATGCCTTTCTGAGCAAACACGTGGACGTTAGCATACGTGCGTTTTGTAGCGTACACCTACCTCATTGACATTGAAGTTAAGAATATACTAACATTTTTATTACAATTTTGTGGATGAACTGTAAAATTACCTGTAGGCTATTCATTGTTTAAAATGTTCAAGAAATTACCTGAAGGCTAATATTTGTTTAAGATGTTCAAGAAATGACCTGAAGGCTATTAATTGTTTAAGATGTTCAAGAAATTACCTGAAGGCGAATACTTGTTTAAGATGTTCAAGAAAAGACCTGAAGGCTATTAATTGTTTAAGATGTTCAAAAAATGACATGAAGACTATTAATTGTTTAAGATGTTCAAGAAATGCTATTATGAGTTCAATGAACGATATGGACCCCTATGTGCAGCTGGATAATAACCGAAATGACGTTATATTGGTAGCTGACCTGTTTCGAGTGAGATACACGGTAGCACTGAGGTACACAAGCAGTAAAACGTGCGTCGCTAGACACATAACCGTCAATCACAGGAATATACTGTTCTCGTAATGTAATCATGGATGCGATCGACAAACCCTCCTACGGGAGTTAGATTACCATGAAACCGAATCTCAGTTTACAATCAATACTCAATCTATATATATTAACAGCGCAATCCTCGCAGACAAGAGAAATGGCAAATTGTAGGACAAGTCATCGCCAGAAGATCGGATGACACTTGTTGAAACTCTAAACTGGTCCTTTGCCAAGGTTAAGTACTGGCGCGCGTGCGTAACACAAGCAGGGAATCAATCTAGTGAATATTGAGTGCATGGTTGTGAACGAAGCCATTTGTTAAATATTAACTGGTGTCAAGACATATGGGAAATTGTAAGAAGTCACCGCCAGTAGATTAGTGGAATATGTGGTGAATAGGTGATGAACCATTAGACTGATTCCCTGCCCGCATGTATGTATAGCACATGCGCGCTTGCGTAACATAGGCGGTGAACAATTGTAGTGCAAATCAAGTGAGCAATTGTACGATAAGCCACTACTAAGTAATATATGGTATCAAGACAGATGCAAAATTACAAGAAATGTCATCGCCAGAAGATCGGGTGACACGTGAAGTGCATCTATGTTAAGCAAAGCATAGACGCGCGTACGTAGCATATGCAGCGAACCAGTTTATTGGACATCAGTGCAAGTTTGTTAATGACAGTGATGAATACCCAGTTGTTGGTCTTTTAGAAGATCTTTATATAAATTAATACTCATCCGTAATGATTCAAGAATTGAGGCATTATGAGTGACAGCTGAATCTGTTGACTCAGTCTAGTACATTAGGAAGATACTAATTATATTGAGATAATGTGCTTAGAAGTGACCTTTTGATGTTCTTGTAGGGTATTTTAGCCATGTATATAGACGTACTATTTAGAGATGTCTATCAGAGACTTGTGGGCCATCATCCATGTGATTCGTGTCATAGCTACACAATCACCACGTAATGTAATCTATCGGTAGTTTTGACACAATTGCATATTTCAAGTCACCTTTAACAAGAACTAAATGTTATGCCAGTTTGGAAAGCTTTGGAAATATTAAAAATATTACAAGACCGTGATCATTAAAGCAGATATTTATATGATCATCTGACCCGCTGCTCGTTTTAATACAACGTTGTGGGTTTTTTTCTGTATTTTTTTCTGGACAGTATTGAATGTAACATTTGATCCTGTATTATTTATCATGTTGCATCGTCTTTCAATTTGCATGCATGGACTATGAACAATATTCATTATTTATATGTTTTACATGATCATAGTGATAAAAACAAACTATATAAAAATAGTTAAAAGAATATTGTGGGGATAGTCGACTCAATGTTTTTTGTCTGATACAACAATTGGTTAACAAAAAGAATGCAATGCCAGCTAAAATTCGTCAGTCAAGCGTCTTATACGAACTGTCAGTGGCTTGTAACCATTCATGAAACATCCGATGAATCACATGAAAGATGTATTCTTGTAAGATCTATGGAATTTGACGTGCATATGGGAATTACATTGGTTAGCTAGTCTGGCATTGACGTCATTCCAGGTGTCATGAAAGGATCACGGACCGAGTTGAATAATTTATTAGATATCGTCAATTCGGACTAAATGTTAAATTTAGAAAGTAGAAGTGGAATTTGATAGTAATCTGTAAGTAATTCACAGTTGCATTGTCTTCCATTAACGCAAATGATTTAAAATCCCCGTCCTTTGAAGTTTTAGTTTTGAGGCCAAACGATCCGGGTTCCCTGTGTCGTCGCAATGCTATCCTTTGGCAAGGACCACCGCATGGCGGTGTGCTGATGGCTGGAGGACGAGCTATATAAACACTGTTAGTCTAGCTAACTGAGGAACCGTCAGACTATACGGATGTATACAGCGGCTAGAGTTCAACGTGAAAGCTTGGAATTTTATATTTAGTACAAATAACGGTGCAGTAGTTTGTAGATTTGACACTTTAATAATATGATTATAGATTAGTAGTCTATTTATACCCGGGAACGCGGATGAGGCCAGACACGCAAAGAAATAGGGTATTTCTTTGAAAACAAATGTTTAAAAATTATTTCCTATTCATGTTTTGTCTATTCCCATGAGATCAATCTATTTCAACCTACCACGGATTTCCCAGTGCTGGATACCACAATAACATCTATTTACGGCAATGTCTTGCTTTGCGAACACGAAACAGTCTATTCGCGACAGTACTCAAGAGGTGAACGATCTGTCAACGGGTAGGGCGTCGACCGGTAGCTAGGTGGCCTTAAAACTCTTCCTGAACAGGAAATGACGTCATCGGTATTTCCTTTTGGGATCTATCAATATGGCATTTATCGGTATTTCCTTTTGGGATATATCATTATGGCCACTCAGTCGTAGTTTGTAAAGTTATTCCAGCTAGTATTCACAGTGAATTATATCAGAATTACGAACGGAAATTTGATATTACTCCTTACCAGATCCACAAATATTGGAATCAGAAGAGAAAAGCTACTCAAACCCCATTTCTTCCAAATTTACCATCCACGGACTACCTAATTAGTTTTATGTAAACACGGATTAATTATGTTTAATGGAATGATTCAATTTGTTGAAGTGTTGTTCTTCAGAGCTGTAATAAGGCAGTGAAAGCAATCACCCGAAGCTTAGTCGATGGCAATATAACGTATCCTTCTCCTCTGATCTGATTGAATACAGATCGAATACAACATTTCTATCTCATTATATGCATCATGCGTTTAGCATGAGATGGAACCATGTACAAGTGACGACTGCTGTCCGTATCGAAGATGCATCGGAGGCATCAAATAACCATTTCAAGAAGGATGCAATGGAGCCGTACTGACCTAACATCGTTAAATCACACTAGAAATACAGATTCAGTTTACATCGAAGCTCATAGCTGAAACATATATGATGAAATATGCATTCCTCATGATATCCTAGGTTCAGAGTCCAGATAGAGATCTTGCACTGCATTGGCAGCTTCTCCATAAACATTGCAATAAATAAACACTGATAAGCTCTATCTTAGTTCGCCATGGCATGGTGAGACATTTGACGTTAGTCACGTGGAATGTCATTTCACTGACTGAGATATCTGACAATTGTGACTCAGATCAAATCTGATAATTGTGACTCGAATCATGTCTGACAGTCATGTCTGCTCCGTATACAGTATATGTAGGAAAGTTATTTGGATATCGTTACATTCTTTATTCTGTAAAATCCACTCGTGGTATTTTATGTTAAGTGTTGATAGAATCCCCGCTTGGACTAGACAATTCCTGGCAAATATTCTACAGCGAAATCTACAATCCACTCTACAGGCCTACCAAAGAAAACAGACGCCGGAAACCATAAAACATGAATATGTCTACACTCTTCATGAATCCCCACCAATTGTTCATGACTGAGCGACCGAAATCGTAAAATCTGCATCATTCGTCAACATTCTTGGTATTTGATGAGTATTGATAGCACCCACCCTTGGATTAGATATTGTATCATTTATCGTGGTTCATAAATATTCGTAAGTTCATTCCATCGGAAGTGTTG
Organism: Lepetodrilus schrolli; assembly: GCA_032361225.1. NCBI lineage: Eukaryota > Metazoa > Mollusca > Gastropoda > Lepetellida > Lepetodrilidae > Lepetodrilus > Lepetodrilus schrolli. Next base: position 13,437 of record JAUTBT010007177.1, read on the forward strand.
ATATCACATTCTGGTTTCATTTGATCTGCATACACCACCACATTATCAGATATAGACCAGGATATTAGTCACAAACCTGTGCTCATCTTATCTTCAAACCATTATTACCTTTAATACACATCATTTACTATGGGCTGATCTACCTCTCATTGAACATCAGCTTCATGTGTAAAGTATTGTGTATTGGGATAAATCTATGTAATATAATGCGATTTTGACATATGTTGGTGCAAAACGGCTATGTTCTACCATTTACATACACTCCACAGCATGCTGGTATATATAGGACATGCAAATGGTTTTCATTGACCACCATCCAACAAACAGTTCATATCTATGTAGTAGGTAATCATCGATGGCTTATATCCGTGGTTAGCGACTTATGATTAACATTATTAACGATAGCGGAAGCATAGATTGCACGTCTTGGTTTTGTACATTTTCTAGATTATCGCATTGAAAACTTCTTGACATAGATTCATTCCCCAGGCTGCAAAGAAGAGCTGTATTATACTATTAATAGTCAAATGGACTTCTCTTTGTGGACGTAAAGGTACGTTCTATAAGAACACAGTGCGTGTATGTCACAGTGCGTGTATGTGAAGAGATACAGTGCCAGCCTTGCGTTTTCAACGAATGGAAATGTATTGGTCTCGCCGTCATCTCACTAATGTTGCTAGAGTAGGGTTAGTTGTATGTAGCACCTTGCGCCATCAATCAATACTAACATTATCATAACTGGTTCAATTGATTTCCCGTCCAGTCATTGAATGGGTACCATCCTGGTCGTATCGATGACCTCCTGTCCATCTGCATGTCAACGTACATTCATTTGTTTATCGTTATACCCAGCAAACAAATAACGTTATACAACGTTATCACAACGTTATAATGTTATGTTATATCAGTGACATTCAGACAACGATGCAATAACGCTGTATTACGTTATGTGTTTGCTGGGATAGTCACAACTTATAGAGAAATGTCTGTTGGACGAAAACCGAAAACGACGTCTACGCATCATTGCAATATTCTTGTGTTGCGTTGGTGTCCAGCTGCATGTCAACGTGTACGAGCGTTTGTGCATCATTATACTCGCATCTGCCAGAGAATTGCTTGGTGGACCCACACAAACATGATGTATGCACACCTCTTCAATACATCTGGCCCCGAGGTTACAAAACCTTTTGAGCTTAAGCTGACATTCTATATGGGAATTTGTGAACGAAACCTTGAGTTTAGCATGAGTTTGCACTCAAAGGGTTTCGTAATCTCGGGGCCAGGGTACCTGTTCCTGAAGATTTCAAATCCCCCAAATGCCATAGCCCTCTCTGATCACCAAGATAACACCACGGTCTCCTAGTACAACGCAGATACGAGAGCATCATGATACGATTGCTTTGTGGGTTAGTCTACTTCAGACGGACATATACTAACCATGATCATCACTGTGTAGTCTTCCGTTCAAAATGTGGAATGTTATTGTACTGTGGCAGTACAGGCACGGGTTCGAGTTAAACTGAGAACTATATGTACCTGGAAATCAATATAAATAAATGTGGTGCTTTTCTCCTACTTTGAGGGATCAAGTTTTCTTGCCCCAGGAAAACTGTCCACGCGAATTGGATATTTTGTAGAATGTTCTGGGAATAACTTGACGGTTTGTATAGTGTATATGTCAGCGTACGAGTGACTCAGAACTTGAGAGTAACTAGGATTCGTTCCTGCCCCAGAGGCTAAAAAACGTGTGGTGTCACCTTAGGCAAGTGGCTTAGTTCGTAAATGTCTATGCACCTAGCAGAGAATGGGTACCCGTTAGGATAAGAGTTGTCTATACACATTCCAATAATTAAGTTTATTGATGTTTTCTGAGGATTTGAATTTGCGTATCTTGTTTGACTTCAAGTGACACGATACTACGAAATGCATTACTGCAAAGGAATAATGGTGTATTTGGCAACAATTGTCAACAGTTACATGTATGATGTCCGGATATTAATTCCGTGGCATTACTAACCTCCAGTTACTAGTCGGAATAAGAACGAATCTGGATTGGAATATCTGATCCTGACCAGCTCTATCTATCGTCTGGCCGCTTGTGCTGCAATCGTACGCGACACAATCAACGCTTCTGACCTCCGTACATGGATGTAGATTAACGTCCTCGTGGGCAGCATTCACAGGCAATGGTTCTGCTTAAGTGTCTGTAAATGGACAGCGTGGACAAGGTGACCTTGAAACAGAACATGGATACGAGGACATTACAACGCAGCCTGAAATTGTATGCCTGTCGTGTTATAATGGCCGGATATATCCCATCTGATAAAACAAAGACACTGAAAATACAACTAATATATTGCATATTCATTATTTTAACTCTCCACATCATCAATGAAATATTTCTTTTTAAAGAATTATAACATATCTTTATATAAAATATAATTGACAACACCTTTTCCATAATAGCTATTATGAATGCAACAAGTGACATTCCTTTATATATTGCAGCTTGAACTCGGTGAAACCTAACGCTAATACCATGCAAAGTACATAGATGTTGCAATACGCTTTTCATGAGTACACGTGTCTTGAATTTCCACATGCATGTATAAGGATTAATCTACCGATGATGTAATATAAGCTAATTAAAAGGTAAGCCTTCGATTCTTAGAAATCAATAATGCACTAATTTGTCAAATGCAGGTAACAATAATCCTGCATTTTTTGTGTAATTTACCCCGAGAACCAGGCATACAACCCACTGGCGACCATACATTTGTCAACCGGTCCAATATTTCTAGACTGGTCAATATCCCATTCAGTAGACTGCATTCATATTGCAATTCTATGGCGAACACTCCGATATCAAATTGTATTCAATCCAGGAACTAGCTTAGGTACAATGTACACAATGACAAATACGTACAAAGTTGAAGTAATTCCTTAAAGGCATGCAACGTGGACATAGCTTTCAAGTTGAATGTGGTGCTCTCGATATTATGTCCCCAAAGCCTGAGACCCATCAATTAGTTCACGGCTTTACGAAGATTCCTGCCTGGAGCTAAAACAGAAATAAGTTTATATGCAGTTGCCTTCTTTATGTTCTCGAGCGTCCACGGTCACGTAACAAACTCAGTCTTGGCTGACCTCGGTTAGCTGGGCCTCTCCCCTGGGGCCACGTCAGATCCTCAGCTACAGCTGTGACATGTTATTAAATTCCCCTCAGGTTCTCTCTATGCCACCCCTCCCCCCAACGATCTGGGTCTGCGTCCTTCCTCCTACCCCATCCAGTTTCACAGAATTGAAGAATTCGTCTGGATGGCTTGGTTTTCCATCCACGATGTACCACAACACTTCACTCTTAACGAAGTTAGGCAGTTCACGTCGATAATTTACTATTAGATTTAACAGCGCTTAGGCTTAATCAAGGAGCTGCCGTTTTTCACAAATGAGTTATTTCATCGTTAGAAATGTTGCCATAGATTGCTTATATTATGTGTGCACCGTTTCACAAAATCTTTTGTGCTTTGGTGTAAGCTTAAATGAATTCACGGACATTACATTGTAAGCATGGATTTGTGATTGCTCTTGAAGTCGAAGAATGAGGAAACTAATTTCAAATGTTAAATATATAATCACTATCTAGTACATGTGGAAGCTTAATGGTATATGCGTCATATATTGCTTACGCAAAGTTTCACTAAAATATATATAAATACGTTGGTTGGTTCTTAAATAAACGCACGTGTACCTGCAACAGATTTTATGCATGCATTTGTGATGAAGTCGATGAAGACACCGATATTTTAACCCTGTTGTTCAGAACCCTTGTAGCTACAACTGATTATCAGGACTAAAATAGTTCTAAGCAACAGGGGTCTGGACATAAATACTATCATACAATCATAATAAATTCGTTGAAGTAGGTATGCGGTATAGTGCATCTGACACCTTTGCGTTATGAAGATGAGGGATGCTGACGTTTCACTAAAGGTAACCCAAATATACATCTGTTTCAAATATACAACGTTTCAAATACGGCCAGAGCGATCGTCACTGCCCTTTAAGAAGACCCGGACTCTTCTCAAGGACCGCGTGACCATTAAACAGATGGAACCATCCCCCCTACTACACATCCTGGAACAAACCTCATCGTCCTTGAAATCACTCGAGTCTAGATTGGAAAACGGACGACGATAGTTCAGTGTAGGAGGAGGCTGCCTACGCTGTATCGTTGTCTGAGACATACGACGACACTGACGTATACTAGTCATCCATCAGCTCAGTGTACTTCTATTAGAGGGATGAAAGTTAATATATCGATTCTGATTCAAGGCACTTCACTACTGAAACATGCACAAATAAAGTAATCATTGGCCGCTTTTGGGCAACAAACCTTATAATTAGCTGATGCCCCACAAGGGATATTGGGTATTAATGTTATTCTTTCCAAAAATAACAGCAAATTATTTTTTTTAAATAAAAAATCCGGAAAGGAACATGACAGGAACAACGATATTGACTTCCTGCAGATAATATCGATTATTGCAATGCGTATGGTGGTTACTAAACAACGAATTGTTCCTGCAACACAAAGTTCCACCAGAGAAGATTAATAGATAATGAGAGAAGAAAAAACACAGCGATGTGAACGATACGATGAAGACGGATACAGTGTAGGTCTAAAAAGGAAGTTGTATCGGGTTTAGAGATAACATCGTCGAGCATGAACGTCTGTATTGATGATGGCTAACCAAGGTTACATCGATTATAATAAAAGTAAACGTATGTCTAGATAGCATACACTCTTGGTCGAAGGGCAATGTTCTTCATATATAATATATCACCAAAACTTTGTGACGACCCATCTTGACAAATGTAAGCATATAACGGTAGAATAAATAGGTCTAGTGTTATTGTTGTAGGTGCATTGCAAATAATTAAGAAATGGAGAGCATTGTCCACAATTGTTTGGTACGTGGTGTTAAACAAGTGCTACTTCAGTACACTGGCTATACAACTATTTCCTTGACTCGCATGATGCATTCGATTCCTGCATGAATGGACCTGCTACTAGTCGTCTTTGTACACAAATACCGCCATTCATTTCCTACAGGCTCAATGTGCATCTCGAGTACATAATAGCTATCATGTGTCTCGGCTTAACCAACGTACCTTTCAGCTAAAGTACGTTCGTTAGTGGATATTGTCACGGATACGTTCTTCTCCGACAGCGACATTAAGGATAATCTATTTCCGTTCTGTAGACTGTGGTTCGGGGACCTATGTATATAATTATGTTGTTGTCAATATGGAATTGGAATGTCAAAACAACATGTGGACCAAAATACGCAACTCAAAATAAGAAACTATTCCAAGTTATAATTGATGCAAATAATAAGTGTACGGTATCAGAAAGGTGACATGACTACTAAAAGTTTAATCCACTCACAGACAATTGTATTCTAAGATGCCGTCAGCGTAAATTCCATTAATCTCGTTAAAATCGTTTTTATTGAAAACTACTTTTTTGGTCGTGCCAGAGAGCGCTGTTGGAATGGCACATATTCCCATCAAAAGATTAATGCAACGATTGAGACAAACTGGAGAGATTGCAGACATGCCTAGGAGTGGGAGACCACGTGTATTTACGTGAAGACCGTTTACGTGTTATTCACCTCCGCAACCGCTTCATATCCGGGACGTCAGCAGCGACAGCATTATGTCATCGGGTGTCCTCAAACAGTCTCCGAAGATTAAGAGCAGCAGGCATCAGAGCACATCGGCCTTACCATGGAATCACCTTAGCTAGTCAACACCGACGTAACAGACTGGGATGGGCAAGGACTGTACGCCTTTGACAGATGGGTGATAGGGCGAGAGTTTTGTTTTCGGACAAGAGTAGTTTTGTCTGAAAGGTGTTAATGGTCGAATCAGTGTTTATCGTCGTCGACGGGAACGACAAGCTCCCATTGTGCTTCCATTTATCCAACAGCAACCACAAGGAATACTATTCCAACACGATAATGCCCGGCCCCCATACGGCAAGATTGACTCCGAACTTTCTGAATAAACAAAACATCAGTGTTTTACCTAGGCCGACATGTTCTCCTATTAACCCTATTGAACATCTGTGGAATCATTTGGACAGGGCAATCAGGAGGAGACCGGTACCACCAGTCACCTTTCAAGATCTGGAAATCGCTCTCCTTGAAGAATGGCAACTCATTCCAGCCAATGTCATCCGGCGTCTGACGTCATTGTTGTTGTTGGATTGGGGTTTTAAGTCGCTTTCAATATTCTTTCACTTATATCACGACTTGTCAGTTTAGGGCAGGAGGAAACCCGCAACATCCGTAGCGCTGAATGTTGCAGTAAACCTGCGAGCACCGGCTGGTACTGACAAGACCAATGATGATAACTGCATTACCACTCTACAGACATCGCATCCTATCAATATCGCGTCAAAAAGGTAACTTTCGCGAACATTGATGCCGGCCCGCAGGGCGGGATTTGAACCTGGAACCTTTGGGTCCGAAGTCCAACTGTTCTACCACTGCGCTACCACCCGCCTTAAATGAGTTTAATAAATTCAATAATAAATGAACACGAACGTGAGATTCTATTTATCACAACTAGATATTATAATATCGAATTTCAGTCACAAACACTATATAGGCAGATATCTTGGCAATTGGGTTAAAGCATGCAGACAAAACATAGTTCAAAGTAAATGTGTAAATATTAATAAATGTTTTTGCATATTTAATTGAATAAATGAGCAATGCATGAGAAAATGCACCCGCAATTATGGATTACCGTTCTGACAATTCTGGGAATATTTTAACTTTATATTTGACAAATTAAGTCCCAAGAAGAAGCTCTAAAAGAGGTCCAAAAAGACTCATATCGCGTATGAATACAATATTATAAAAAATTGAATAAATAACAGACAATAGTCTTTCTCTCAATCATAATGCATTGTGCTTCGTATTTAATTTGTTGTAAGTGAGCAGTGGATACGAAAATGCACGCGCATTTATGGATTACCGTTTTGACAATTCTTGGAATATATTCGGCGCTGTTGGACTGCACTTCACTGAAGCTTGAGAACAACACATATGACGGCCTTGTGATTGCTATACATCCACGTGTTAATGATATCTCAGCAGTATCTCTATACAGGTCACCGTACAGCAGTGTTTTGGTAGAGTCTGCGGAAGATTCATTTTAATATGGATTATTGTCTCAAGTAGTAATTAATTGGAGAGAAAGAGAGAGAGAGAGAGAGAGAGAGAGAGAGAGAGAGGGAGAGAGAGAGAGCGAGCGAGAGAGAGAGAGAGAGAGAGAGAGAGAGGGGGGGGGGAGATATATCATACACATACAATCCTTTACTACTAATCATATCGATCATAATAATTGCCTAGGCGTGTATCTGTACATCCGCAGCGAATGTTGGAACTAGGGTCGAAGTACCTATATGAAGCCACACGGCACAGAGCATATCTCGGATCTGTGAAAATCATTGTACCTGAAGCCTGGACACACAACACTTCGTGGAAATGTGAAACTACGACTGAGCCATTTAAAGATGCGGACATCCGAGTAGACAAACTCACGTGAGCCACGGATCAGGTCCCTACACCTTCCAGACTGGCCTGTGTGGGTAACCAGGCAAATATATACACTTCACTCCGGAGTTTCTGACAATGTCTGAATATGACAGGGACATAAATTATGCTGATATCGGTAGGTGTACATTTTATATTATCAATTGTTTTATATATGTAATAGAAACTGTGCGACTTGTAATGATAACTTGTACCAGATCCTATAGAAACATTAAGTGTTCTTAGTGTCTGGGATACGAATACATACCAGTACGTAATTATATTTCTACGTTCATGGTCATATCATTACAAATACAATATCGTAACGTGCAATTACTTGCTCATATTTGTACTTGAATTCGTTCATATTCTGCACACACGGCTGTTCGTTTCATTCCCGACAGGACGAACGTTTGTTCATGAGTTCGCCCATCTTCGATACGGAGTTTTCGACGAATATGTGTCCCAACTTCTATCTCAATGATGGGACTCTGTTCCCAACCGGATGCACAGAAGCTATACAGGACGGGATGTTCGACAATAAAAATTGCACCATTGACCGTACGACAAACACAATGGACGAGTCCTGCTTCTTCCTTCCAAATCGCAATACCACCGATGCCAAGGCATCCATTATGTACGATACTTCTATTTATCAGGTAATTTCCCTAAAACGTATCTGGCCATCATCTAATATAAAACACATTCCCAGTGTCCTTACATATGTCAGCGGATCTGGACAGGGTCAGTGGACCTTAAATTTAACAAAGTATTAGCCAACTGAATAATATAAATAGATAATAGACTGACTGACAGCTCTGCTTTTGTTTTGGACGTAAAGAAATGTGCAAGAATACCGTTACGTTATCTTTCCACATTGAATACACTGACTTGGTCTGTTTATTTAGAATATTTTTAGAATACCCTTAATTTCGCTATCTTTAGAATATACTTACTGGTAGGGATATCACCAATCCAGAAGAGTAGTGTAAGACGTCACAGATTCTGTATTTTGAGGATGAGAGTTATATGCATTCCCTGATATTTTGCAAGTAACCGCGGCCTCATGTTTTGAATTATGTTTGGGATCTCAAGTATACATATATTGTATTGCAAACTATAAAAGACACTATCAGTAGACACTATAAGTAGACACTATTAGTAGATCAGAATTTGGCATGTATATATTGCCCGATAGTATCCAAATTCAAATTCAAAAGGAATGCATTGAATTAAGGAAATAATAGAATAAAACTATTGATATAATAGGTGTACATGTACATCAGCGTAACCTCATACTTGGATACTTTGTTTTATTGATAACTGTCCACCATTAGGTTACTGCCTTTTGTGACGACGAGTCGAGTGAACCTGAAGATATGCACAACGCAATGGCTCCTAATCAGCAGAATAACATTTGTAATGACAAAGGAACATGGGACATCATCAAACAGCACACAGATTTCGACGGAAGAAATTGTCCAGTCACGAAAACGGACTCTGAACTTCGGCCTACCGTTCAGACAGTCCAGAAGGAGACCAATGTTTCTCCAACTGGGGGTCAGAGATGTGGACGTCCTGTGGGGCTTGTGTTGGACGTGGCTGGATCCATGCGCTTGGTAATTCTTCTATTTTTTAAAATGTTTTTGAATTGGAGTTTCAACATGCATGGTTGTACTATAACAGGTCATGACGTAAACATAGGTCTATACCACCATGTATCGTTGGTTGGTTGATTTGGGGTTTAAAGCCACTCTCAATATTTTCTTCACTCACATCATGGCTTGCATGTATATGTACTGTTGGTACTAGTCTGGATTTCCACCAGTTTTTATAGTGCTAGCTCACTTGGAATATCACATGCCGCAGATAGAACATGAATACCCCACTCAGACACAGAATACTGATTCCGAACCGACCAGTCTTTGCCTTACCTCTTTAATGTTGAGCGTCAAATAGGGGAACAACACGTACCATCTGTTTACATCAATCTAAAGAGCGAAACAAAACAAAAACTAACTTACGTTCGCTTATACCATACAAATTAGCCTTAATATTTAAAACATTGATGTTTTAACATGCATCGTTCCAGAAGCATCGCTACTTTAAACTAACTCAGATGGCGGACAATTTTATTAGGGACGTTCTACCAGACGGAACGGAAGTTGGAGTGGTCACATTTTCCAGTACATCTAAAGAACGAATACCGTTGACTCAACTGCTGACGACTGCCGATAGAGATAATGGCACTGCACAGTTGCCATATTATAAAGACTTCCGCGGTCAGACAGCTATTGGTGGAGGTCGTGTCACCGCTATGAGGGTATGTAGTCTACGTGCATATGTACCAGCACTTAATTAACATAAATAACTTTTACATTGTATTTGGGAACTAGCCTTTTCGAAGTCTTGTTAATATGCTGTGTTCATTTAACGTTGCAGAAATTATCTTTTTAGATATAAATTTGTTTTAAAAAACGTTTTAAAAATGTATTAATTTAATATGCGTTTTAAAGAAAATTACATTAAAGTAAAATAACAAACATCCGAAACTAATATGACTTTGGTAAGTTAAGTACGCTCAGGCAAGCACATATTATGCCCGTCGCACACGGAGGGGATTGTGCCGTGCACAATATTTAACATGCTAGATATTGTCTGCCACTCGTGGCCAAATGCACACCGTTTGCGGCGTTTGTGATAATTCGGCTGAGCACTTTATCTTAGCCGGCCAATGGAATCGCTGATACAAGTCACATGATGTATTAATGGCTTGTCACTTTTCCATGGTTAAAAGGAGAACAACTCATGTTTTTTGAGTGATGTCACATTGAATTCTGAAAAATAAAGACAAAACATATCGACAGGAGCTATCTTCATCATTTTGAAGCACGTAAGCTTGGATTCTTGAAAATACACATCTAGCTCAGTGGCGGATCTAGGCCATATTTGCAATAGGTATCAAAATGTATCTATTACATAATGGTATAGATCTAGCATTAGAAATATTTTAGGATGTACAAAAGCGATGAGATTTTCAAAGAAAGATGTTGTTTTTTTAGCTCCAACAGTCCAACTTAATAATTGATTGGATCGGTGATTATATTAATGATTAAAGACTTTGAATATATTTCAAGCTTTTGCCCATGAAATATGTCAACAAACCGAAGCAAATCATGTGACTCTTACCTGCAATTCCATTGGCAAGCTAGGAAAAAGTGCTCAGCCGGATTTTCACAACCCTCGCAAACGGGGTGGATTTGGCCACGAATGGCAGAAACTATCTACCATGATAGATAATTACAACACGGCCATGCGTAGCAGAATTCTCGCAAATAGTAGTCCGCAAACGGAGGAGATTGTACTAGATAATTTCCACACTGTCACGAGTGGCAGAATTCTCGCAAATAGTAGTCCGCAAACAGAGGGGATTGTGCTAGATAATTTCGAGTACTGCGCAGCACGATTCCCTCCGTGTGCGGTGGACTTAATACTGGCGCTTATTTGTTTATGTTTATAGATGCTGAAAAGGACAGGCCAAGCACAGGGTGGAAGAATTTTACTTATAACAGACGGAGAGGAGAATGTGCGTCCACACATAACAGACATTCAATGAGACTTGTTCACAGCGGGCATCATAGTTCACAGCGGGCATCATAGTTCACAGTCTGGCTTACAGTTCAGGTGCAGCGGCGTCTATCTCGAATCTGTCGGCAATCACAGGTGGGAATTTCAAATAATATTACTACTACTACTACTACTACTACTACTACTACTACTACTACTACTAATATAAACATATAATGTGCAATTATATTGCGCCAAATCCGGGCTCTAAAGCGTGCTCATGGCGCTAAATGTATTACTCCGGTAAGAAGAAGCAACTGTTCACCTAGCAGAGAATGGGTACCCGGAAGGATGATATGGGCATGTAAATGACCCCTGTCAATGGATCAGTGTGCTCTCAGTTTCCTTCTCAACTCCCTGGGGAGTGTACAACCCAAGCTGCCTTTCAAAACGCTAGAAGGTTTGTCATTTACATGTCCATATCATCCTTCCGGGTACCCATTCTCTGCTTGGTGAACATTTGTTTCTCACTGTTATCTTCTTGTATACTTGTAATAACGTTATATAACGTTGTGTGTTTACCGGGTTACATACTTGTAAAATCATTGACTTCTTCAAGATTCACAAGGTGTAGTAGGGCATGTGATGACGTCAGGTCACGTGTTAGCTCGATTTCCGTCTAAGATATAATTCGCCATATTAGTATGTTCTCTGAAGATGTTTCAATATTCCTGGCAATTCGTGGATATGAACATGTTTTGTCCCAAGCACGAGCAAGCACGAGATCAGAATTAACGAGAATACAGAGTAAATTCCTTTTGGACTGTGGGGAGTAAAGTTTCAATGTTCCTGTTATTAACGGAGGGTTACCTTTTTGGTCAAAAGAACAGGCATTAAGAAGTAATTTTCAACCGAAGCGTTTGTAAACTCACTGTGTTTTAGGAGGCATGTTTGGTTATTTCCTCGAGAAAGACTCATCCACTGTATTTGCTAGTCTGATTGAAGGAATACAGAGGGATATATCTACCTGCGACAACATTGTCAGTACAGAGGTAGGCCATTTATAAATCATACAGCAATTACAGCACATGCCATCTTTAGAAGTCTTTTAAATAGAGTTACTGAACAACCGCCGTGACGTCGTACAACAGTACTACAATGTACAACAGTACTACAATGTACAACAGTACTACAATGTACAACAGTACTACAATGTACA
>JAUTBT010007188.1:0-13802 GCA_032361225.1 Lepetodrilus schrolli
ACCGGCTGGTACTGACAAGACCAAGGATGATAACTGCATTGCCACTCTACAGACATCGCATCCTATCAACATCGCGTAAGAAAGGTAGCTTTCGCGAACATTGATGCTGGGCCCCCGGGGCGGGATTTGAACCTGGAACCTTGGTTCTGAAGACCAACTGTTCTACCACTGCGCTACCACCCGCCCGGACTTCTCCGTTGTTAAAATTGAAGCGAAATTTATATATCCAAAAAGGATCCTGGCTGTTAATTAATTTTGTTGAGTATATGAATACTACACATTCTATATATATATATATATATATTTAAAGCATTAGATTCATGAGCAGACTACTGTACCTTCTATAATAATATGAAGGAGAAGCTTCAAGTAGTTCTGTGTTAACTGTACCAAGTCCCAGTGCTGAAAATAACAACAAAACGTACATTAAAATGTGTAAATGTACTATAAAATGTGGATTTGACATAAATGGACAAATGTGCGATGGCTGTATGCCTCATATAGATTAATGTGTCCATGAAGATCCTGAAAAATAATTCTGAAAATAATTGACAAAAACATGGCAGGGTTCGAATGAGTGATTATGGAGTTTAACGTCGCTGCGGTAATCTTTCACCCATTTGCGACGTGTAGGGTTCGAACTCGGGATGTCTGTCAGTCTTCTGGTACCTGCAACCCAGTCCAGTACCGAGTCAACCGGGATCGCATTCCATTAAATAACCACGGCACTAAGAGTCGTAATTCCTATACATAGATTGCATACTCCCCAGGGAGTTCAGAAAGAAAATGAGAACATGCTGGTCCACTGACCGGGGAAATAATGTTGCACTGTGAACACGCTTTTGAGCGTTGGAATTTGGCAAATATAAATGTGCACATTATTGAGTTGGAGGGGATGGAGGGGAGACAACTCACTCTGTACTTGGTCCAGTCGTAAGGAAGCTGAGACAACAGAGGGGTTGTGGGTATGTCAAGAGCAGCATCGTTAAAACCCTGAAACAACATTAAAAACAACAGTGTAACCAACAAAACAACATCTAGAACAACAACAGAATAGCCATTAAGACATAATAATAATAATAATAATAATAATAATAATAATACAATAACCAATAATACTACTACTAATAATACTACTACTAATAACAATAATAATAATACAATAACCAATAATAATAATAATAATCATACTAATAATACTACAATAACCAATAATAATAATAATCATACTAATAATAATACTACTACCAATAATAATACAATAACCAATAATAATAATAATAATACAATAACCAATAATAATAATAATAATAATAATAATAAGAATAATAATACAATAACCAATAATAATAATAATAATAATACTAATACTAATAATGCAATAACCAATAATACTACTACTAATAATAATAATACAATAACCAATACTACTACTAATAATAATACAATAACAAATAATAATAATAATAATAATACAATAACCGATAATACTACTAATAATACAATAACCAATAATAATAATAATACTACTAATAATACAATAACCAATAATAATAATAATCATACTAATACTACTACTAATAATACAATAATAATAATAATAATAATAATAATACAATAACCAATACTACTAATAATATAATAACCAATAATAATAATAATAATAATACAATAACCAATAATAATAATAATAATAATAATAATACAACAACCAATAATAATAATACTAATACTAATAATAATACAATAACCAATAATAATAATAATCATAACGTTATTTGTATGGTCAAGTCGCTGTAAGACTGACCACTGGCAGTGTATTACCTGACTCCAGTCGTACCAAATCGTCTGACCGGATGTCGACTTTTCTTTCCATTCCTTGAAAAATTCACAACCTGGAATAAAGGTCAAAGATAATTAGGGGATTTGAACTCGGAATCTTTGGTCTTGAAGTTCGACGATCAACCACTGCTCTCCCATCCAGCCCTCAATCAACACACCATCAATAACAAATTAAGAAAATAATTACAATGAACTATTGCATTTAGCCAGTGGTAGTAACACGTCTCCCAAGGGTGCAAAACTCTTTTGAGTACGACTTCGTGCTCAACTGAAAATCTGTAAAAAAAAAGTTTCGTAACCAACGTGTAGCACTTTTGAGCAAGTGCTTAGAACCACACTGCTCCAGTCCGACCAGCTGTGTGATAGGAAGAGATGGAATTGTGAATGTTAACCGCCTAGAGTCTAAAACGGCTGCCTGGGTTGGATGATCTCCAGGGAGTTGAGAAGGTGAAATGAGTGAGCGAGTCCATTAACTGGAGTAAATAATAACGTAGCATCTAGCACTTCGATCATGCATTAACATGGTAAACAATGAATTTTTGTTTTGTTTACATCGCAGCGCGAATATTTCACCGATAGGCGATGACGCATTAACATGGAGTGATGCACTTAATAAACTGACTATTTATTATCATTTACTTGGGGCCTGGGCGACTCACCTGGGTAAGGGGCAGACAGAATACAGAAGTCAGCGTATCTGTTCTCCTTGTCGACTTTCTCAGACGATGTTATACTGAAACAGACGATGTTATAATGAAGCATACGCACACCTGTCAAGTCAGCATAATCCTCCTTGTAGTACAAACTTTCTCATAGCACCTTATTAGATTATTGGTGGAAAATAATAAATGTTTGGACCAAGTTTGATCGAGGATGATAACTTCATTGCCACGGTACAGAGAGCGCATCCCATCATGATTGCATCAGAAAGGTAACTTTCGCAAACATTGATGCTGGGCTACCATGA
Organism: Lepetodrilus schrolli; assembly: GCA_032361225.1. Classification (NCBI taxonomy): domain Eukaryota; kingdom Metazoa; phylum Mollusca; class Gastropoda; order Lepetellida; family Lepetodrilidae; genus Lepetodrilus; species Lepetodrilus schrolli. Next base: position 2,810 of record JAUTBT010007188.1, read on the forward strand.
TGGGATTTGAACCAAAGGCCTTTGGCTCCAGTCCAAATGTTCTACCACTGCACTACCACCCGCCGGAGAAGGTATAAAGAGTGGTATGTTTTCACTTGTGGAGAGAGCGGAGGTCTAGAGGTAGCAAGTCTGTCTCATAACCTGGATGTCCCGGGTTCGAGCCTAGCTCATGCCATCGTGTAGCACTCTTTAGCAAAGTGCCAAGATCCACACTGCTCCAGTCTACACAACTGTGAATGGGTAACCGGTAGGGTTGTCATTATTATTTTTTTAATTGGGGTTTTAAGTCGCTTTCAAGATTCTTTCACTTATATCACGACTTGTCAGTTTAGGACAGGAGGAAACCAGCAACATCCGTAGCGCTGAATGTTGCAATAAACCTGCGAGCACCGGCTGGTACTGACAGATCAACTATGATAACTGCATTGCCACGGTACAGACAGCGCATCCTATCAATATTGCAGGCAACTTTAGCGAACATTGATGCCAAATAGGAACTAACATCAGCTGGACATTGGTCTGATTACACGAAAAGTGCCAAACATTCGCAGAGGACATGAAATATATTCAAAATGTAGTACAGACCTGGGCGTCTGGGAAGTGTTGCGTGTTGACCACGTTTGTGTTCGCTGTGTTTCAGCTTCGTAAGACCCAGGTGTTAGTACTGGTCCTAGGCGACTCCGAGGCACTGAAAAACAGAGGTCACAGCATGAGCTTAGTTACAAACTTAATATTTATAGGATCTGTGAATATAACTTTGAATCAATTGTACTGTAATCTCAGACCAGATAAGGTAACCCTAGGTTAAGGTACAATGTTGGCAATGAACATAATAAGAAATGTGGATTGAGTCTCGATCAATGCTGACAACAGGCCCTAAAATTATGTAACTGTTTTGTACAAACTCATGCTCAACTTGAGGTTTTGTTCACAAAATCCCATATAAAATTTGAGCTTGGGCATGAAATTGTACTAAAAAATGCTCCGTAATCTCGAGGCCAGGTCTTCACGTGCTATCTCACTCAGAGACGGCACTGTACCTCGGACCAAAGTAACCCCAACTAATGGACAAATGACTTTGGACAAATTAACACGAATGGACTGCAGGCAGTCATAATGAGATGCTCTGGCTATGTGATGGTGGTGCTAGCTACCTGCGCGGCTGCAGTCGGGGGTGGCAGGCGTGGTAGGGTCTGCGGGGCACAGGCTGTTCTCGTCCATGCTGATGAAGGTCACCCAGTAGTCTGTGGAGATGTTCAGCAGTCGTTCCATCACCTGTAACACCACACAACATGACTGTCACCATTCGCCAATACAGAACCAGGCCTCCAAAATTCACCCTCAGCCTGCTGGATTAGGCACAGCTCTGTGGTATCTCCGGTTGCCTTCATCTGAAGGGTTAAAGGCATTAAAACAGCTCTAAGATTCAAGCCCTGGCCAAGGACAATCCTCTTCACATCTGATGGTGGCCTGGACATCTCCCTGTCATGGCAGCTGGAAATGGACATGCCTGGGCTCAGGGACAAACACAAGGTAATCAATGCTGCCACTGCCTTGTTACCCACCATATTTTGCCTACGAGTCTCGTTGATCATCTGCATGGGCTCTGGCTCCGGGGTGGAGTAGCCCACCAGTGTGGGACCAAACACCTTGGCCAGATTACTACAGGGCATCTTGCACTCGGGAGATTCAGAGATTCTGAAAGAAGTAAGGAATATGTTTGTACTATTCATAATTTTTCGCGTTGATATTGTGTTGTTATAGACAATGTTGTAAATGACATCATTTAGTCATAATTCTAGCAATTGTTCGGACTCAAAATGTAGTCATTAAATATTTCATGTATACCAATAAGGACACTTTTTAGGATTACTGGGGATTCTCCAGGATTGTATGGCAAAGAGTGAATGCCACATTTGCTCTTCACAGACTGGGAGAATTCCAGTAAACTGGTTACCATGTATATCTTTTACAAGACTGGAGAGAGTGTGTGATTATGGAGTTTAAAGTCACTGCGGGAATATTTCACCTATTTGTGATTTAGCAACTGTCAGAAATTCACAAAAATTCACAAAAATGTGACATAAGTATCCAGGAATGTGATATTTTTCCAGAGTGTACATAACATATGTTTTTTTTCATTCGTTTTTTTTTCTAGCCCAGACAACTTCTGCAGTAATGACAAGACTTACTTCTGCAGTAATGACAAGACTTACTTCTGCGGCAATGACAAGACTTACTTCTGCAGCAATGACAAGACTTACTTCTGCAGTAATGACAAGACTTACTTCTGCGGCAATGACAAGACTTACTTCTGCGGCAATGACAAGACTTACTTCTGCGGCAATGACAAGACTTACTTCTGCAGATGCAGACACATAAAGGCCAGAGTGTCTCTGTTAGATTCAGGGAGTTGTCCAACTAACTTCTTCAGGTACTTCTCACACGTGTTCCTGTCAGCGATTTCTGTCAATACAAAACACATATGAAACATGAGCTTCCTTTGGTTAACTCTCTCCCTGCTGGATTAGTCACAGACACGGCTGTTTAGGGCATCTCCGGTTGCTTCCAGCATGGAGAGTTAAATGAGTCAGAAACAGCATAGATATACATCAAGCTGTTGTGTTGATATTATTCTATTGCAAACCGTGTTCATGACAGATTTGCAAGATGTCATGGGAATTGCTTTTTTTGAAATTGCTCTAATATTTTAAGAAAATAAGAAGTAGAAAACATGTTGAAACTTTCACCAAGTATTAATTGATGGTGAAAGCAAAGACTGACTCTTATAACAGTTTTCAATATTTTCGCATTTCTTTCTCATATTTTCGTGTTTTGCGCATCAGGCCCTGAGATTACGAAACTTTCGAGTACAATTTCATGCTCAAGTTTAACACCCGAGTCCATGCACTGATCAGTTAGCACTGTGAGCTCACCTGCAGCCTGGGCAAACTCCAGCCAGAGTTTGTATGTAACCAGAGGCTCCTTCAGCCCACGCAGGAAGTCCTTCAGACAGCCGCACACCACGTGAATATCCAGTATGCTGTTCTATAAAAGTATTGCATTACGTGACACAAAGGGTTTGCTAATTATAAAACACAACTTTGGGTATTACTTAAAAAGATTTTCATTTTAAAAATTTAATTGGGGTTTTAAGTCGTTTTCAAGATTCTTTCACTTGTCAGTTTATGGCCAGAGGAAAGTCGCAACATTTGTAGCGCTGAATGTTGCAGTAAACCTGCAAGCACCGGCTGGTACTGACAAGACCAAGAATGATATCGCATAAGAAAGGTAACTTTTGCGAACAATGATGCCGGGCCCCCTGGGCGGGATTTGAACCTGGAACTTTTGGCTCCGAAGTCCAACGTTCTACCACTGCGCTACCACCCGCCCCTAAAAAGTCTTTAAATTTAAGTTGGCTTATATACTAATTGTTGTAAGTAAATACTAACTGGAACTAATTAACCAATTGGTGTAGGTTAAAACTTTTGCTTTAGAATCCAAATACGAGATTGTTAACAAATCAAAAGCAATTTTGGTATCTAATTGAAACTTGTCAAATATACAATCCACTCACCAATCTGGGTACACCCTTTGCCTTGAAGAACTTTTCTTTTAGGTCTTTCACTTCTCGATCAGAACTGAAATTAATGGACATAGATACATTTTCTTCTTTTCTATTTCTTAATACCATACCGATTTTACATATGAATCAGGATTGTAGTACAGTTCAGAAAATGATCAGAGAATTAGCCTAGAAATCTGTTAACTTGGCATAAGAAAATAAACTTGTGGCAGTCTACTGGCCTATGTTTCACAAATGGCCGTATTGGTAGTACGGGAGTAGATGGATTTATGTCATTTCCTGGTACAGTAAATGTACGACATACGCTCCGATTTACGTCCCGACTACAATACCAGCCTTTCCTGAAACTCTGGCACCTGAAACTCTGGAAACGTACCCTGGCACTCTATAGATTCCCACCTCAGACAGTCCTCGCGTCTCCACCTCATTGACGCAGTGAACCTGACACAAAACATTTCACAATAATTGTACTTGTTATCATCCCTGCAATCGTCCATGGCTACAAAATATCACTTTTATGTGTCTATTAAACATTTTTTTTTAAAAAGAACATCGAGTTGCTTTCAAGATGATTTAGTTCACATCAGCATAATTGATCTTCCATTGTTAACTGCTACAAAATATCAGTTTTATTTGTCTTTCCTTTTTTAAGGGCGTAAAGTTGCTTTCAAGCTGAACACTAATTATGATTTATCAGTAACCTGAAACCTTTTATGAACTCTATTAATTTGACAGATTGTACGATCTACTCACTACTAGTGATGGGATCATTGGAGGCTCATTGGGTGTGAAGTCGGAAATCAAGCCCTGTAATGAAACATAGCAACACTGAGATAACATGGCAACTCTGAGATAACATGGCAACACTGAGATAACATGGCAACACTGAGATAACATGGCAACACTGAGATAACATGGCAACACTGAGCAGGAGAAAATCTATGATCATATTTACAGGAGTGTGAGGGATGTTCATCAATTTATAAAAAACTTAAATCAAAACTGAAATTCCATGCGTTTAAACTCTTGGCTCAAAAATTCTCACCCCTACATATGTATACTGAACACGCACACATGAAAGAGTAAGTGAGTGATTATGGAGTTTAACGTCGCTGCAGGAATCTTTCACCCATTTGCGACGAGCGTACACATAAAAGTCCCTATATTATTCCTACTGATTCCAATTACTGCAAATTTGAAGAACATGACAGACGTACCCCTGTCTTCTGGTTGACGCCGGGGGTACTGGGAGCATTAGGAAAGCAGGGAAGTGGCAGCTGATCTCGGCAATCTGGGTGACACGTTGCTTTGCAGTCTGGCGAGAGAAAAAAAATATGTCAAAAATGTAATCACATTATATAGATAAATAGATAAATGTGTGAGAAAACAAAGGACAACAAAGTTGAGACATGAGAAAGGTTCTCTACACAGATACTGTCTGCCCCCAGTAGCCAGATACTCTGCTACTACACTACTAGATGCCTCAATGAAACAGAAATAGAACAAAAGCAACGGACAGGGAATGTTTGCTACTTACCTTTGCACTTCATTGCTAGCTTTCCGAACTTGATTCTCTTTCCACACTGAAAAAGAAATAAGACAAAGTTTCTTTTACATTCACAGTATGAAACAACCATACTGCTATGCTGTGTGCATAGCTCAATGACTATTTATTGAATATATAAACATCGTCAAATTTCAGAGATGTGACATTTTTTTCTCCACAGGGATCAAACAAGAAAGTCAGAATGCCATCATCTATGGATTAAACATAAATACTATTTACCATTGTTTACCTAGCATGTACTTATCTTCCAATGGTGCTTAGGCAACACATTTTTTTGGTGGTTGCTTTAATTGGGGGTTAGCCCTGCTTTCACGATTGTTTCACCTATATCATGGCTGTCTTTTTTTTATAGGGTTTTTGTGCTGAATGTTGTAGTTAATCTGCGAGCACCGGTTTGTACTGACAGACCAAAGATTAGGCAAACATAAACCAACACAAAACATTAGCAGAACAAAGCTACAAAGGGAGACAATTCAAGAGTATACAAAACCCACCGGTACACAAGTCTCTGGCCTGAGGAACGTCCGCGAGATGAACACATGAACTCTGTTCAAACCTTTCCCTGCAGAAGAGCTGCGACCCAGAACTGGAGTTCTGTAAATGAAATACAGAATTTAAATTAGTTTGGCATAATTATGCATAGTTTTCACGTAAAACATACAAATTGTTAAATGTCAAAAGCCAGACTTTGTTATGATACTTGTGTCTACTTGTGAGATAATCTCTGTCCAGATATTTTGTAGATTTATTGGAAAAAGCTGTGACTTAATCAGGCCTATTTAAAATACAAAACATCAATGAATAAACTGCATTTACCGAAGATTGATCGATTCGATTAGTGCTTCATGTTACAGTGGGAATATTTCACCCATGCAGGATTTACTGAATACATCATTTGTGAATGTCAGAATACATGCTAGATACAAATTGCGAGTGGGAAAACTAGATACAGGTAACAGGATAAGACTGTAACTTACTTAGTAAGGACATATAAGTGATCTCAAACTGAAACTGCATACACCCAGGAGATGGTGCTTAAATAGCTGTTGGAATTATTCACCCATGTGCAATGACAAGAACTTCAAGTGTTGGAACTTGAAAAAGGTATTATTTGTTGTTTGAATTGGGGTTTAGAGCCGCTTTCAAGATTCTTTCACTTACATCACAGCTTGTCAGTTTAGGGAAGAAGGAAACCCACAACATCCGTAGCGCTGAATGTTGCAGTAAATCTGCGAGCACCGGCTGGTACTGATCACAGTTCTAAATTAATGTCAGTGCCTGACCGACTGATTTGAGGTCGGGTTGACAAGAAAATTAAGTTATAACATGCTAGGCTAATGTCATTTCTACCATTTACACTATAGTTAGGAACTGGTTGCATAGATGTAACCTGCGCATTTATCGGTTTTATTATTATTATTATTATAAATTAGGGTATAGAGCTGATTTCAGATTCTTTTACTCACGGCTTGTCAGTTTAAGGCAGGAGGAAACCCCCAACAACTGTAGCACTGAATGTTGCAGTAATGCTGCGAGCACCAGTTGGTACTGACAGATCAAGGATGATAACTGCACTGCCACTCTACAGACAGCGCATCCTATCAATATCGCGTCAGAAAGTTAACTTTCGTGAACATTGATGCTGGGCCCTTGGGCCGGGATTTGAATTGGGAATCTTTGGCTCCAAAGTCCAAGGTTCTACCACTGCGCTACTACCTGCCCCAAAAAGGTAACCATATTCTACAGTACTGAAAGCACAACCCTATCATTGATGCCACACTATTAACAGCAATTCCAAGCGAGATAATTAAATTGGCTCCAAAGTTTTACTTTGCTAATGATTTGATTTAACAGCTTGTAACTCTCTAATATAATAATAATTATGATTAAAACATACAATTATTTCTTGGTAAAGAAAATCCAGAGAATGCATAATATAATTTTCGTTATGATCACAGCAGACAGAACAAACCTGCAATGAAATATGCTAATTAATCTGAGGTAAGCCAAGCAAGACAATAACTTGAATATTGAATATGATATGAGTATGTTTTAGCTATGTGGCATGCATGGTCATAGCCAATAGCATACAATGGCTAGACTGAATCACAAATCCTTCTAAGACGTCTACCCAGACGAAAACAACTAAATTAGATGTAGGTTGTACAGCAGCTATGTTACATATGAGAAATGTTACATGAGAAATTAAATGCAACACCAATCCATTTTACAGGGATGTGACAGTTTCATTAAACAAAAACAAAGTAATTAAATTTTAAGCTTCGGGCAGCAAGAAAACATTGATGCTTAGAAATATTTCTTCTGCTATCTTGAGGTATAGAAAAAGTATTATTTTTAAAACATGGAAAAATCACATCCCTGTCAGAAATAAATATGATCAATTGAATTGTACAATAGATCTTAAAAGCTGGACATGTAACTGCCACAATGCAATCGGAGAGCGCTATACTATAGGGAGGCATAGGAAATAGTTAAGCACAAGCCCTAAGCATGACAAAAGATACGATACATTGATAGATATCACCTTGAATACTCTACACCACATACCTAAACAGTTTACCAGTTGTAGTCTTGTCGACTGGTGGTTTTGTAGATTTATTAATTCTAACAAATAAAACAATTTCATCATTTTACACTGTTATAAAAGAAAAATTAACTAGTCTACACAGTACACCCCATCAATGGTCAGTCTTAACCCAGTCATTAAATAAAGTGGAATATTTAACATTGTGCTTTGCAACAGCAGTGAATGGATGCAAGCTACTGTTGAAATTTCCCCATGTTGAGTAAATAGCTTTCAGGTCAAAATACAAACCTAAAGTCCACAGTGAGGGTAAAAAGAAAGTAAGCAAACACTTGACTGGAAGCAATGTTAGAAATGTTCAGGAAAGCTAAATTTTCCATATCATTAGGAACAAAAGCTGGTCTAAATGTTGCCAGTTGAGTGTAAGCCTTGGAAAGAAAACAAAGCCAAACCTACCCTGAATGAATTGTCTTCAGTATTCCTTTCCGTGTCCTATTGCTGGCATTCCTATTCCTGGGCGTTCCAAAGAAGGAATCGTCAGAATCAGGTTCACTATCTGAAAAATGTATAAATGGTCGAATATTATGCCTGCATAGAGTTCTTGAGATATTTCTTCACATGACTTCTAGAGTTTTGTAAAGGACCAAAAATTAAATGTAATGTTGTTTTGAGGGATACTTTGATATCCTAATTTGTAATCTTAGGAGGGTGAATTCTGTTAATATAACTGGCACAGTTCCTGAGATATTTCTTCATATGACTAGAATAATAAAAATAATCCACACCAACTGTATACATTGAGATGCAATTTGGCTATGAAGGATAATTAGGTATCCTAATTTGTAAGCTTAGGAGGGCGAATCCTGCGTATTGCACATGCAAGGCTAAATATGAAAGCAGCTGCAATACCTGCATCTCTATCGTTGCCTGGGGTCTGGAGGTACTTGTCCAGGGTTGGCTCGCTGATGCTCTTGTTCAGTTTGGGAATGTTGACCTCGGTAGTAGCCATGACAGGTTTCCCATCACCGTCTACTGTTATTCTGGTCGTCGTGACGATAGAACTATTCAGGTCCTATAAATTAAAAACGGAGCTAGTGAGGAGATGTGACCACCTCAACAACAACAACAATAATAATAATAATAAAATTAATAAAATTAAATAAAAAATAAAAATAATTAAATATAAAGAAATAAAAAGACAAAAACAAACAAAACAGAACTCAATGCTGAACAATTTTACATTCAACACACATACTCTCTACCAGCGACCGAAAAATAATAATCATTTATCCTAAAAAATGTACTGAATAATTTACTATCGTCGAAAAGGAAAAATAATCATTCTAAGACATTACTTCGTTTGTCCGATGTCTCTTGGGCGATGTCCGCTCGTACTCCTCAAGAGGAGGGGCAGAGGGACTGCGACGTTTGCGTCGGGAGGGGTACGCCATGTCAATGTCTCCCTCGCTTTGATCGTAGTCGATGTCGTCCAGCATGGAACACGACGACTCCATGATGGTGTTCAATCTGAGGTCAAAACAATTTGCATTTTAAAAGTTATCACCCTCAACTTCAAGGAACTTTCTATAATTTATTTGATATTATTATCTTCAACAAGATATAAACTACAATATAATATATTTTACAAAAATAGCTTTGGATGTTAAAGTGGAACTGAAACAATCAAAAATGAAATAAGATAGAGAAAATTAGTCCTTAAATCAAACCCATCTCAATTAGCAAAAGTAGGATAAAGTACAGTGACTAGTCGTCTGTAACATTGACCATACGCATACCTAAATATTGTCAGGTGGACAAATCTTGTGTAGCTACAGTACCTATTGGCTCCCAGGTTTTAGCTCACCGTGAATGATCATAAGGCATCGAAAATAAAAGCATTTACTAAACAGTAGATCACCCAATCTTTCAGCTGAAAACCCAATATAACATCCTGGGCCCACCATGTCCACAGATCAGTTGTAGCACTACCGCAGACATGGCAACAGTGGGAAAACAAGCCCAGTGTCATGCTCCAAGCCACATCCAGGCCAAATAAATCATCAGATTTCTGCAGAAAATTGCCCTGCTTGCTAAGAGTCGTAACTGTTTATTACACTACCGGTGAGATATCATCCATGTCATAACAGTTCCGAAAATGATCTAACAATGCGGCGGTACTACTTTTAACTTTTGTGAATGGTAACGTGGTAACAATTAAGATAATCTAAGATAAATGATGTCATATGAACTAACAGATGTTTATGACCATACCAAGATGTCAAAATCGCACGTCGTCAAGTTACATGATCACGTTTTGAATGACCGTATAAACACCAGCACAATTTATTCTTTATAAAACATGTTTGAATAGACCATTCCTTAATTATAATAAAGTCATATTTCCAAGGGAATAGTTATTTGTAAATATGCTTGAAAAAGATGTCAAGCGATCGAGCCTTTGTGCTCATAATATTGGGCATGTCTATGGAGTGTAAACTTATGGTAAACACATTGTAGTCAAGTTATTTTCATGTAAGGGTTGGTAGTGTAATAAATAAACACTAACCTTGCTTCTGTACGATACCATTTTTATGAAACTCGTAAATAGTTTTGGTATCTTTCGCTCACCAGATACAAAAACATTCATAACAATGGTATCACATGGAAGCTGGTTTATTCTAAATATATGCACATAGGACTCGGGGCGGCTGCTGCGACTGTACCTAAGCGGAGACTCGTAGTCGTTCTGTTGTAAGTTGCTGTTACAGCGCAGGTTGCTGGTGTTCACGAAGGCCGTCAGACGCTCGCGGTCCTGGTCGGTGATACGGATACTCTTGTTGCCTCGGTCAAACAGCAGCTCTCGAACCTTGTTCAGCTGCTGTTCCTGTAGATTTGAACACATCTCCACTTCAAAACATGCAAAAAAATATTCAAGTATTTGGCTGCTGAATGACGAATAAAATTTGTGAATGGTCAATATTCAGTGCAATCATTGCAGCTCTAATTAAAATTGTAAAAATGTAAAGCCTAAGCTCACCAGTCGGTTTATGTTAAATGTCATCAATACAAATACTCCAATATGTTACATACTTTAAAATCCATGATGCAATTTAATATAAATTCTCCAAATTATCAACAATGGAAAATATACTTGAAGCATTTCGTTGGAAATAATCGCTTCATATGTTTAATTATACTGTGGGTGTAAGTCACTGACAGGTGATGTGTATACTGTGGGTGTAAGTCACCATCAGGTGATGTGTATACTGTGGGTGTAAGTCACCATCAGGTGATG
>JAUTBT010007188.1:13902-25826 GCA_032361225.1 Lepetodrilus schrolli
TGTATACTGTGGGTGTAAGTCACTGTCAGGTGATGTGTATACTGTGGGTGTAAGTCACTGTCAGGTGATGTGTATACTGTGGGTGTAAGTCACTGTCAGGTGATGTGTATACCGTACCAGTGCATCCCGGTCCTGTTCGGCATGCTTTCTGCGATACATCTCCTTGTCAATAGTTGACCTGGAACAGTCAAATGAACATTATATCGAATAACCTGGCCCCAATTTCTTGAAACACCCGAGTGAGATTTTTTCCATGGCTGTAATGAGTAAAATATCAGCTGGGTTTGAGTTTTTAGGTGAGCAAAAAGTGGGTTTTTTTGAAAAATCTGGTCCAGATAATCATTTATTCATTATTAACACAAAGCATAAAGAGAAATAATGAACAAAGTCAATACTTTCATGTAAAGCAATCAACCAGACAACATTTTTCACAGCCCACAGTGCATGTTTTACATTACTCACGTTGACACAACTCACACTAGATACTTCTAACAGACAGTACATGTTTGACACTGAAGGCAACTGGAGATGCCCTAATTAGCAGTGCTTTTGCCTAATCCAGCAGGGAGAGGGTTAAACACAACTGACAGACAGTTCTTGTTTAACATTACCAGTACTACTCACGCTTGACCACAGGAGTCTGATTGGAGACAGTTTATGTTTGACACTACTCATAACTCACGCTTGACAACTCGGACAGCTTGTTTAGCATTATTCATGCTTGACACAACTCGGATATTTGGCACTACTCACAGTGCATGTTTGATACTACTCACAGTGCACGTTTGACACTACTCACAGTGAATGTTTGACACTACTCACAGTGCATGTTTGATACTAGTCACAGTGAATGTTTGACACTACTCACAGTGCATGTTTGAGCCTGGTGTTGAAGGCATTCAGGTCAGACTGGAGTTCCTTCACCGTCTCCTGCATACTCTCCACCTTCTGTTCTGCAGCATGCCACTTCTTCCGACAGTCCTCCTGGCTCCGCACGAATGTTCGGAACTCTGGGGTATGGAGGGGAAAAAAAGAAGAAGAAAATGGTAATTTTGTAATGATAAATTGTAATTGTGAATGAAAATATGTTACATCCAGTAATGAAAGTCCTCCTTCGAATAAATTTAACTTTCAACAAAACACTGTTCTTAGTCCACATGGTACAGGTTAATACTAATACATTTCCCAAAACTGCTACCACTGCAAGCCACATCGTAATTAATTGACAAATTATCTGTTCATAGCCCAAACTTTTGAATGATGCCATGCGTGTGTTAAGAACCTATAAGGCTGTATGACGATACATATTTAATTATCCCTAGAAAATTCGTAGCTGTTTCCGACTCACCCTGCTTACGTCCAACACCAAAAAGTCTCCTAAGTGACGGCATCACTTTCATGATATAACAATTACCATTAATTCATCCCAAGCATAATCACAACAATAATGAAGTATCCAAATTGCAGTGCCACCAAACTACCAGCCGACTTGGTTAGCCTTGTAAGCAGCCCCCGCCAGAATAATATAAACACCATATATTGTGCAGTAGAGTTCCCATGCTGAGCATGTGGAGATGAAAGACGATATCCTGGAGGATGTGGCACTACACCACATCCGCAGGATTTGCTCAGATTACTTACTACAGGAAGATGTGGGAGTAATCAAAACCACTTTACTTGCTCACAACAACACACAGTTTTTCATTAATAACAACCAGCAATATGCATGTATAAGGCTGAATATTTTCATTAAAATATTGTATCGAATTTATTATTGATCGACACATGCTTCTAACATGGCAAGATTAAATTACAAAATGTGTGTACATACACGAGTTACCAAGATGTATACTTTTCATGTAGTAATTAGAATCTTCACATGATGATGATACAGAAAAAAAAATTAGATGGATGTTAGATTTTCTTGTTTGTTTGACATGGTTGAACAAGTCAAAGAGTAGCAAAATCAAAAGTTACAAATCTATACCATCTATATACACTACCTTGTTCACAACCATCCCTGAGGACTCTGGAATTACGCAGCAGATCGTCAAATGTGGCAACTCGCGAGAGCTTCGGCTTCATCTGGAAAGAATCAATGGAAATCAGCTACACTGTACGCAGATAGCAAAAGTTCATTATCATCAACAGGGCTAAATTTAGCAACTAATTTGAGAACAATGGTGACCAGTATTTCACTTATTTTAAGTGTTTTTTGATCTGCAGGAGCCAAATGGATCCTCGGAAAATGTTGTAACTTGAAGGACTGATCAATAAACAACATTTTTTAAAGACTTTGATAAGTAAATGTACTATCAAACGCTGACAACTCGTTACTCTGGATGGTTAAAATATCTCACCATGGGTACAGATTGTATTACTTGGTAAATGACTGTAAATTTGTACACAATTGCTTATATAATTAGCTGGGCACAACTAGCCTATTGAATTTACCGGTCCAGCTACCAATCATGCTAAAGTGAAACCAGTGCAATGAAATTGTGAGAAAATTGGAACAGGTGAGCATGCAACATGGTTTAATAATAAATATAATTGTATTATTATTATTATTATAATAATAGAATTGCATAGCACCACTCCGAATAATTATTTAGAAAGAGGAAAAGTTATGAACTCGGACATTCATAATTATATATTATTACATAGCAGTGTTAAAACAACATTCACCCATGTCTTGCCAACTGAACTTCGTCTTGCTCCCTCTGCAGACTTGTTTTAAACAAAACCTAAAAACCTATCCGTTTTGCAAATGATTTATCTCGTAAACTTCCTTTTTGTATGCTTTCCATTCCTGTTTATACCTCATGTAAGCAGTAAGAGCGTATCTTTATGGCATGGAGTTTGGTGCTACTATTATTATATTATTATGCAATACAAAATACATCTACTGGTCTCGGCCAGCAGGGTTACCCCTTTGGCTCGGTCGTAGAGCATTTGACTCGCAATCCAGTAACTCAGGTTCAAATACCAGTGGTCCTGTTTCACTAGTAAATTAGTCAACATTAACAAACAGAATTAACTGTTCACAATTTGAGAAATGTGAGGTTAGGAAATGCTAATTGCTGTTTAAGTGTCTGACTAGAGCAGACTCACAATCTTGTATTGATGCTCTTTCCTGGAGTCAGTTGTAAATCTCAGCATGTCTAGCTGAAATATTTGAAGTGGTGAGAGTGGACTGAGAATTTTTCATCGAATATCAGATTATTGTAAAAGCAAACAAACAACCATCATTTTGAGTTTCCATTTTGAGTAAGTTTACACTCGGTAATACTCGAAATAATCCCAAATTCCTTGAATATCTTCCGTTTAAAAAAACAGTATGCAAATAATTTTTATCAAACAAGATGCGCACGAAAATTGGAGCTCATGATTCAACTGTTGACAGGTCTGGTTACCAACGACACATTGCTCGCTTGCGCTTGTTGTTTGCATTCTTATGCATCCAGTATTTTCATAAGTTTGCCAAGTATATAGAAGGACCAGTCTCGGTTAATTTTTGTTTGACTTTTAGATTCATCCGCGAAATCTCGCAAAATGTTCAGACACGTCTGGATTCTTTTAACAGCATATTCTTGAATAAACGAATATATACACGTTTTCCAACTGAGTATACAGCAGTCGTCATGTAGTTAAGTGTATTTGTTTTCATTAATAGATTTACCTTATACGTTTTCCTTTCAGGTATCATGACTTCTCCATTTATTCAGAATCAGCGGTTGTTTTCAAACGGAGAGAAATGAGCCAATCAGAATAGAGCCTCGCCCTGGTAGCCACTAAGGGACGTAACTCCAGTATTATACAAACGAGTTTTAAATAGATCTGGAACAGCTGGCAGGTGTTCTAATATAAATAAAAACAATGGAATTTTTTATTATTTGAATTTTATACCTTTTGGCAAATATATTTATGTATTGTATGTCTATCGACATTACCTATTTCGTACATGCTCATTGTACTATTTTACAACTCATTTTTCGATTTATCATTTTAAAAGAAATAGATGTCAAAGTTCCCCATTTATGAACTCAATAGTTATTTGTAATCTATAAATATGCACATCACTCCAATTGCTATTCACTGTATATATAACGACAGTTATAACTTTGTGTGTCAATCTAACATGCAACATGTCATTCGGTGGATCACAATGTAATCTTACTAAATATATTCACAACAGATGGCACCAAAATACTTCCATAAAATGCCAAGTTTTCTAAATAATGACGATATTATATTGATTCAATTTCACAGCTTTTTGGGTGGTAATTTTATGTATTCTTCGTGTTCAGTTATTATGTTCGACAGTGTACTTGTTAGTTTGCGTGTTCCAACAGTATAAATAGTGTAATTATATTCTCTCAAAATTCCAGTGTGGCCAATATATATACAACAAAATTACCAAATCTCGGAACTAGAGTTTAAGGAATTTGATGCCATTCTTCATCCAGTGCGTCTGAAAGTTCTTGAAGAGTACCTGAAGCCTGTAAACGTTTGGAAATTATTCGTTTTTAATTTAATATAACCCTAAATGTATATGTCCCCAAAGTCTATAGTCCTACTCAAACTCAAAACGGACCATACATCCGTCATAGGTGAACAGTCTGTGTTTTTAGGACAAATCCTATAGGTATCCATCCTAGGACCAATACTGTTCACTATTAATACCACTCAAATCCGGGTTAACAAAATATCTCACCATCTATGCAGATGATACACACCTGTCAAACTATTTCTCTCCCGACACTGCTATTACCACTATGGAGGAATGTAATCGCTACATTAGCTTATGGATGATGCACAACAAATTGAAACTTAATCTTGATAAAACTGAGGCTGTTCTTTTTGGACCATCATCTAGACTCGCAAAATTGCCTCCCACAAATATTAACATAGAACAAGCCAGTATTCCTATGTCGTTCGTAATTGTGGGTTCACCCTACAGTCTGATCTTAGTATGGAAAAGCATGTTCTTGATATCTGCAGGTGCTACTTCCACTTGAGAAACATTAGCAATATATTGCACTTTCTTCCCCAAGATGCTGCTTCAATATTTGTTAGATCTTTTATTTTCTCAAGACTAGATTATGTAAACAACCTACTAGTAAATGCCAATCAAGACTTCATATCCAAATTACAGCGAATCCAAAATACTGCCGCACATATCGTCCTTAAAATTCCCCAAAATCCAGCAATTCTGCTGCTCTCGTCTCCACTGGTTGGACAGAATAGATTTTAAAATCCTATCCCTCACCTATCAGTGTGTCCACAAACTACTCCATCTCGTCTCAGAACTTGTATCTATTCACACCCCTTCAAAATGTCTTAGATTCTCAGACAAACAACACACTGTACCTAGATGGAATCTAAAAACATTTACTATTGTTCCTTTGCTGTCTGCCTCTACCATATTGAACAATTCTACCTATTTCAATCCGACTTCTACCCACTTTCAAAAGCAATCTTAAAACCCATCTTTTCAGACGTTCCTATTGAAAGTGAATTATTTATCGCCATTTGTATTCCTGTGTATTTTTATTTGCAAGCATTATGAGCACAACATAGGTGTGGAGTTAGCGCTCTATAAATGTTCTAATAATAAATGCTCTTATTATAAATGTTCTTATTAAAAGTCTCACTGTGCTACTCTATTGTACTCTTTGACATTGTTCATAGTGGAAATGGCACTGGAAACTGAAAGGATCAGTCTGCAGTCATACTTGAAAAATATTACGGCCTAGCAGACATTTTTTGTGGAAGCTTCTACTAAATTTTGAGTAATCTGGTACCATTATTCTTCCAATGGGTCTGCAAGTTCTTTAAGAGTGCCCATAGCCTGTAGATGTTTGGAAATTATTCATTTAAAAATAATATAATGCCAAATTTACATTACATGTCAAAAAAGCTGCTGGCCCATAATTAATTTTGTTGAGTATAGTTTTTTTGATTGGGGTTTTAAAACCCCAACTAAAAAAAAAGAATAAAAAAAAAAGGTACTGACAAGACCAAGGATGATGTTGAGTATAGTAAGAACCAGTCATGTCTGCTGCCGATCAAGGAACAATTGCTTTAGTAACATCAATTAGTCACTTATTTACCATGAAAATTACTATCAGGTTTATTCGCTTTGTTCCCACATTCATATTTAGGTGCTTGCCAAACTTTTTTTTTTGGAATTGGGGTTTAGAGCCACTTTCAAGATTCTTTCACTTGTATCACGGCCTGTCAGTTTAGGGTAGGAGGAAACCCGCAACATCCGTAGCGCTGAATGTTGCAGTAGACCTGTGAACATCAGCTGGTACTGACAAGACCAAGGATGATAACTGCATTGCCACTCTACAGACATCACATCCTATCAATATCGCATCAGAAAGGCAACTTTTGCGAACATTGAACAACGTTCTACCATAGAACTACCACCCGCCCCCGCCAAACCTTTAATTACACATTGGCAAACCTTTAATTACATGTAGTTGGAATAGTTTTCAATCATGATAATTAACGAAAACATTTAAAAATACCCCCCCCCAATAAAAAAATAATCAACAAAACAAACATAAATAAGAATGCATCTTCAAATCAGAAATACACCAAAACATTTTAAGCCCACATCTGGCTTTCATACTCTTCCCCCATAAAAACTCTTTCTGTAACTTTCACAAAAGAACATATTTATACAGATAACAAAAACACAAACAGTTAGGCACTGGTTTTATTTTGATATCAATATATACAAGACTGTATAATCAGTACAGGTTTGTTTTAGAGTCTGGGATGAACGAACAACTTCTTGTATTGTTTGTATAGAAATTGCTGTATTTATTTTGCTATTTATTGCAGAATACAAATAAAGCTGCATGAATAGAGGTAAACATGGAAGTATTCCATTATTATTTAAAAAAAAAAGATAATGGTTTACTTGCATAAGCTGTCTGGCAAGAGGAATACGTCTTTCTAAACTGTTAACTTGTATTCTCAAGCATACTATTAGTATTCATATGTAATTATTAATATTTAAACTAAACTCCAAAGACATAATAGTGGTCATAACCTATCAATAAATGTCTTATTTATCTAATCATGATGGGCCAAAAAAACACTATATTTATATATTCTGTATCAACAAACACTATAGAAACACCAATGGGACAAAATTTGAATGCCATACATTAACATTACAATTGCTATGGCTGAATACATTAAATTATATTAAACATTTACGTTGTGCTGTGATAAATGGCAAAGATTATCACATACATGATGCACAACAGATGACAGAGGTTCAATAGTTTTCAAAGGATGATACCTCCGATAACATTATTCAGTGGACAAATAGGTCTGGGCAGATTTCCACTGTGACGAGTTAGCATACTCGTTATGTTTGAAGGTATGATGTAATCAACTGGACCAATTTACACGGTGTTGGTACCTAACACTTCTACTGGCATTATATCCTTGCAATATGCCATCATGTCTACTTTTAGTTTTTATTGATCACTGACCAAATGTATAGCCTGGTTAAAACCTAACCTATCCCCATATATCCTTCATTAATAAGAAAAATCATGGAAATAATTTGAATTAAACTAAATAGATGTTCAAAGCGGCTCTAAACCCCAATTAAAAAAGAAAAACGGTTCATGTGTGTGCATGCTAGATTTTTTCAGTGTTTATTATAACCCAGAGATAAATAATATGGTAATCATATTGCATGTATAACAAAATACAAATACATATAGATTCATTTACATGTTTGTTCACCAAACCTAGAAATGCAGATAAGAGTCCGTCCGAGGATAGATTTTAATGAAAAAAAACAATAACTATTCGGTTTGTTCAAAATAACTGAGACATGACATCTTGTGAACTGCGACTAATACTTCACCAAAGAAAAAAATACATTTCCAATAGATGAGGAACAATATGACTTTAAATATATTACTAAATAAATGCTATGTATAGGACCGAGGTATATTGATCTACCCATGGCTGTTTCCAGAATTTGTGTTAAATAGAAACTGCAAAAGATATTGAGGCATAATCAATTAATACATGCAGATGTTGTTGCATTCGTGTGAATTTTAATGAATCCAGTGCCAAAGGACTTGAGCAAAGCTGCAAAGCACCCGAGACTATGGCGAGAGTCGTTAGGATGGGATATGGAAGTACTTGTGCCGTTAAAACAATTTACTCAAATTAATAATGAAAATCTTCAAAAATAACTAGCTCTGAAAATATCTTTAATATTGCATTACATGTATAGATTAAAGACAGGATTAACTATTAACTATATACCTGAAGATTATGATATGCCTGAAATGTTATAATCTTATAAATAAGATAGAAATTAAATCAGCATTTTCAAAGTCAAACTGAATGTCTCTGAAAAAAAGCAGAAAATGCATGGTTAAAAAGACAGATGGTTGTAGCACTTTAAACATGTCTTGGTGACTTAAAGACAGAGAGTGTATAGACTTTCAATGGAAGCTCAAATGCCACACTAGTTGAATTGTCCACCTATTCAGAACTTCAGTGATATAATGATGAGTTTATTATCAGTAACAGCGTCTTCGACATCAGTTCTACGAAGCTCTGAACGTCCGCCCTCTGAAACACAGTGAATAATTTGTTTTATTCAAAACGTGCACATTTTATTTACAGACCAATACTGCATTAATTCAAAATTAGCTTTTAACTACTATAAAAAAAATTATAGCATTTTTTTGTTAATAGGTAATTATTACTAAAAATGGAGGCATACTTTGATGATTAAATACGTACGACATTGTTTTCTTTTCCTTGTCTTTATTCTCTGGCCTAGCTCTGTTCAATACTTTCAGGAAGTCGGTCGTCTTTGCCCTCATTCGTTGATGAATGTAAGCCTGACCAAAATCAAATTACAAGAAGTGAGTGAGTGAGTGAGAGAGTGATTCTGTGTTCATTAGACATTGTAAATATCGTATTTCCCAGTTGTGAAGAGCGTTCATTTGTCGAAATATCCCGTGAACACAACTTGTGAACTGGGGTAGGATTTTCTGACTCGATGTTCACAACTCGTGAAAAAAATGGTGGCAACAAGGGAAATCATTTGAGTAAATCATGAAAATAATTGCTAACTTGTCCCTTCACGAGATACAAATGACTACATTATAAGCTATGCTACACTCTTAAATAGCAACTAAAATTGCAACTTAAGAAAGAAATAGTTTACTAGTGTATTTACATGTATTATCACATAAATACATTAATATGAGTGGCGAGTTGTTGACTGAAATTTAATCTTTTGAGACAATCCCTTTAACTCTCTGCGCGAAAAACGCATTTCACTCATCTTATCTATTTTTTACCTGAACGCTCTACATTTGGTAAAGGCGTGTTCAATGGTTGGAACTGGTGAATTCACGATATTCACGAGCACCAAATAAACGCGGCATAAGTTATTGTTTTACATCTCAGCAGGAATCTTCCACACATATGCAACAATTACGATGGAAGAATAAACCTAATGTAATCAGCATTGCTAATCTTTCACCTATACATGACCATTACAAGAAGTGAAGAACAGGCAATAATGTAATCAGCATTGTAAATGTTTTTGTTTTGTTTGGCTCTTGCATCTCTGTATAAACAAACATTATCCAAATATTTTGGTAGCGTGATAACAAGCTTGGCTACACTGACAATGTTGTATGTGCTAGCGTACCTTAGAACACTTTATATGATAATGAAGGTAGCGTACCTTAGAACACTTTATATGATAATGAAGGTAGTGTACCTTAGAACACTTTATATGATAATGAAGGTAGCGTACCTTAGAACACTTTATATGATAATGAAGGTAGCGTACCTTAGAACACTTTATATGATAATGAAGGTAATCCCTAAGAGTGTGAATTAAGTTGATGGTGTTGTCTCGCGCCTTCTTGTTCGTGTGTCGGGGAAACAGGACTGAAAACAGAAACAAGATGATAATAAGGAAATGTGGGAATTTTCTTCACTGGAGGTCAAAGGGCAAGGCAACAAGGAAATGCATGTCTCTTATTTTTAACATTATTTCTGAAAATATATTTGATTATTATCATCTAAAAAATGTACTTTTACCCCCATCCCCTTACTAGTTCTTTGGATTTGTATTATTTCATCAATCAATCAAAATATACATCGTGTATAAAGTGCCGATATCTAGCCATAGCACTTGGAGCATTGGGTCTCTGATAACTACTAGCTCATTTGCACTTTACTGAAAAGATGTGTATTCAGGAGCGATTAAAATGCGATTGAATTAAAGTTAAAAAATAAGAAATGTCCTATCCAGGAAATTAAAACGTACATAGCTATCTCCGTAAAATTGGTCCTATTTTTCCTAATAAAAACTGCGGGTGAATTCTCTCTAAGTCTAAATCATTTGGCAACATGTACGCAGACTCCCCTCCCATACTAATGGTCCAGTGTACTCTAAAGCCAGGCATAGCAACAGACAATTGTGATTTTGGTGGAAAACAAGGCTGGGGTCTAGGTCCCAAGCCATGTCCAGTGCAAATAGATAAATCGACCCCTGAACAAATAAATCAGATTTCCGTGAAAACACCGAGGATACCATGTGTTACACATGATAATTTGTCCAGGGAACTGACTGGTGGTGTTCCGATAATCGATTATAATTGAAAATCGGTTGGTTACCCTTTAGTGATGCGACAATCGATTGTCACAATCGATTGTTGTGAATAATATTCTACAAATAGTTCCAAGTTAATTTTTTTTGTTTGTTTGAAATTTTGGATTATCATAGAATATTATGTTCTTGTGAAACTGGGTTCCCATATCCTATTAAAATAGGTTTTATATAATAAATGTAATGTTCAAGATGTTATTCAGTGTACAGTCAATATAAACAGAATGTTGAGAGAAACCAGCCGATCCAACATGGCGGCTCCTGATGTCAGCGATTTCTCAGCATTGCTATTTCGCCCGATACATTAATTATAAGTTGTAAGTACTTTAGCTTTCTAAAGTATTAAGGCAATACAAATGAGAAGTGCAGTTACTAACGTGATCGAAAAATATTTGCCAGTATTGTTCAGTTTTCGATCATAGCACACTTCATCATTTGATTACGTTTTGTGTGTTATTAATCATGTTAGACAGTTTTAAGAATGGATGACATGCA
Source organism: Lepetodrilus schrolli (assembly GCA_032361225.1). Lineage (NCBI taxonomy): Eukaryota > Metazoa > Mollusca > Gastropoda > Lepetellida > Lepetodrilidae > Lepetodrilus > Lepetodrilus schrolli. The sequence goes on from JAUTBT010007188.1 coordinate 25,088, forward strand.
TTCTTTAATTTGTAGCTAATAGGCAAGATATATCTATGCAGTGGTTATTTGCCAAAGAGTTTAGGCTAATTTTATTCCAGGAAATGAGTCTTGTGCTTTCAAAGAAATATACACGTTTCATGTTTTTTGGGAAACTATTAGTATATAAAACATGTGTGGATAAATAAGCAGGAAATAAAGATACAACTGGGGTTCAAATAATGCCCCAGGACATGCAAAACATGCTTCAAAAACATAAGTATTTACCATGTTTACTATTGTATTTATGCTAGACGTAACCGATTATGCAACCGATGATTGATCGGTTGGGTCCATCCGATAATAACCGATGATCAAATACAAAATCTCAACCAATTCCCAACACTAGAACTGACCGAAGGTGATGTATCCTATGTTGTCCCCGATAATAGCGTTTGTGTTCACCAACTCCTGTGGTGGCTCTTTGTGGCTGAACAGAACCTGTGGAGCCTGCTGGTACTTCCTGCGTCCCTCCTTGAATTCCTGAAATGCATTGCTTAAGTCTCGATCACACGGAACGATCGGTTGTATAATGAGTCTGGTTCGATTGGTCATACGAGTAGAACTTGTTCTAGATATACGATCTTGGTCGTTGAGAATTGCATTGCATGTATGATCGGGGCGGGTGGTAGCGCAGTGGTAGAATGTTGGACTTCGGAGCCAAAGGTTCCAGGTTCAAATCCCGCCCCGGGGGCCCGGCATCAATGTTCGCGAAAGTTAC
>JAUTBT010007199.1:0-18774 GCA_032361225.1 Lepetodrilus schrolli
TTGTTTATATTGTGTAACATCATAGTGGTTGTTTATATTGTGTAACATCATAGTGGTTGTTTATATTGTGTAACATCATAGTGGTTGTTTATATTGTGTAACATCGTAATCATTTATATTGTGTAACATAGTCGTTGTTTATATTATGTAACATCATAGTTGGTGTTTATGGGTGACATATTCCCACTGTGACATACAGCACTAATTCAATCAAATCAATTCAGGAAAAGCTGCTGTAATGGTATCCACTTAAATCATTTGGTTACCGCTACTTTTCTGTAGTTACTTCTGTAAATCTATTTCCCCATTTTTTATGCTTTTATTCCCATTTTTACCTCATGTAAGCACTATGAGCGTTCCTTTACGGTGCAGAGTTTGGTACTATGTAAACGTCCATATTATTATTATTATTATTATTATTATTATTATTCTTCCAGTTGCTGACAATCTGAAATATGACCACAAAATGGCTGACTGTTTTGCTTGCGCTATCCTGTCCCACGGTGAGGCTAATGAGGTGGTTCCTAAGAAACTACCGTACGACGTGAAGGAGTGGCAGGATGTTGTGTTTGGAGTGGATGGAATGTTGGTGCCCACCAAGATCATCATGGAACTGTTCAGCGACCGCTGTTGTCCTGAGCTGGAGGGCAAACCACGTCTGTTCTTCATACAGGTAGCTTATCTACGTCTTCAAACTGATCACCATTGTGCTTAGCACATTTCATGGAGATCTCAATTGCACTAACAAACCATAGCTCGAGTGTATCTATTTCTTGCTGATCACTTCGAGAATACTATGGTCTCTTGGTGGATACAAGAACTTCATGAAAACGTGCCCTGTGTTGGAAGGGAAGCCACAACTGTTCTTGGTATAGGTTGGTTCTTGTATATCTCTTCGATGATCATTGTTATTACTATCGACCACTGTTCTTCAACTATTAAAGTCAGAATGCTTGGTTCTTTCAATGTTCAGGTAACAACCAACAATGTGAATCCTTTGGACCAAAAAAACCCCACAAATTGGAAGCCCAACAATATTCAAGTACTCTTTATAATAACATATGCATTTCAGGCCTGTCGAGGAACAGTGGTTGATGTTGGCATGGACATGAAAGTATGGAGAAAAAAGAAGAAGCAACCTTTGTCCAAGAAACGGCCAGCAGGTGATATGCCAGATGCAGTCCCTTACAAGATGTCACCACCTGCTGATTGGACAACGCCATCAGACATGAAACTGCCAGATGCTGAGTCCGAGTCCTATGCCAGCCATCCTCAAGCCAGACCACCTGATGACCTGGGTCCTATACATGACTGCATGTCCCTGGATCGTGAAGACCTGGAACCTACACATGACGAGACAACAGATGCTGGAGCAGGAAGTTCTGGAATCACAATCTTACCCGCACCCATCTACAAGGATTTCTTAGTCATGTACGCATCACCACCTGGTAAGATATCATTGCATGGTTTAAAAAGTATTAGTCGATTTTTCATAAATAATACATAGTCAAGCTTTAATTGAAATATATTTGCAAGGATTATTAATTTATTGGCATTAATTATTGTTAGTTTATGGTCTGAAGGTGCAATAAGGTTCTTATATTTCTGATTCATACATACAGTCACCCCTCGGTATACCGCTACTTTAGGGGTCCACGAAGTACCCCCAGCATTATTGCATATATGTTACATTGAGGGGTCATAAATCAGTATCACTACCCGGCCATAAACAGGGCCAAGAGTTACAGTCGTTCATGGCGCATGTCTGCGGAGATCGCTGTCCTAACAGTCACAGCTCGCAGTCAGTCAACAGTGACGCTTAGTTGAGTAGATGACTAGACATGCTTAAGTATAAATCAGTCTTTGATCACAGCGTCATTTCTTACATCTCAATATAACAGTACATTTCAAGAGAATCGAATTTTAAACAATCGACCACCATTTTGTTTGTATACTTCCGGTATTAAAATCCGGACAATTTACTCATAACACGTTTGAATAATCTGTGATTTTAGTGATTTTAGTGAAGAAAACATATTTGTCAGTCTTGTTGACAAACAGCTGATTGTTTAACCGAATGTGCAACGTAATGAAGGGTGTTATGTCGGGGGTTCACTGTACATACATAGACGCACACACGAACACACACACACATTCATGTTGTCTATCTTGGCCAATATCATTGACAATTAATTTTCAAATTTTATGAGTAAATTATGAAACCTGTGGAGATTATTATTTAACATTTTTACTGGTTATTAAAATATTGCAATTTATGTCTCATATTTCTATCCCTTCCAGGTCATTTCTCATGGCGGCGATCAACAGGTGCTTGGTTTATCCAGAGTTTAAAAACTGTCATGCATCATTACAACCTCTCTACTATTCCGCTGAATAAATTGTTGACAAGGGTTAGTCAAAAGGTTGCCAGAGATTATGAGTCTAACAGCAGTGAAACTAGCATTGACAAGAAGAAACAAGTGCCATGCATCATGTCCATGTTAACTAAGGATGTCTACTTCAAAGCCAAGAATTAACATCATTTCAGACGTGGGCATGTGGCAATAAATTCGGTTTGCTGTATGATAGGTCTCACAGTACTGTCGGTACAAAGGGATGTGATACGTATGGTAACTTCATGGGTGGCTTAACAAGATTATTGACCGAGATTTGCTGTGGAACAAACAGCTTCTATCACTTGAAGTTTTAAAATGGTTGTGTGAATAGCTATTGTAGTACAGATTTCATGATCCTTGGCTGGTCGGTTGTCCTTCTGCCATAACCTTCTCCATGCTGAAGGCAATTTGAGATGCCCAGCTACAGAGCATTGCCATACATGCCGTGATATGGGCGAGATAATTTGGAAAGCAGCTATTACTGTATAATTTCTTACTATGATGTTTACACGATTTCGCAACTGCCGATTGGCTAAAACATACTCACGTGTGAACGGTTTACAAGACAAATTGTCGCGTTCATACTCGTGTACACTTCACCAAAAGTTTCAACTTCTGCGTATACTTTTGCCGAAACTATACCCACTTTCAATGAACTTGTTCATGTCAATTGCTATTTTGTGCCACATATTCTATTAACTGAAATATTAAATACTAGCAAATAGTTTAATCTCAGTGTGTGTGTGTGTGTGTGTGTGTGTGTTTACATGTGTGCATGTGTAATGCAGTGGTTAATGTGTATAGTGCTTACACAACTTAAATACAGGTGCCATTTTTGTCCATTGTAAATCTTTCGATTATTTTTCACGAATACCATTTTCTGTTCCTTGTGCATAGGATAACATACAAGTTACAGTTGATACGACCGTTTCTTGTTATCGTTATCCTATTCTTAAAAAATAAGTGCCTGCTTGTATTATAGTTTTATATCTTTACTAGATATATTTTCAAGATTGGATCCAAGTCAGAGTAATTCTCCGACATATATTTTAGCGATGACGTTCTATTTTCTTACAAGTGCTACAGTGATCTGTAATAAGGATTATGTACTATGTATTTGTATACACAAGTGTTAGTTGTTATTATCCATCTACCATCCTTATTATTAAAAGGTATTTTATCTTATCTCCCCATCAGCGTGTGTCGAGTCTCATTACTTCACATGATTTTCATAAAATATCATCTATACCATCTGTCTTGGTCCAAAGAAATACATTTCTCAATGGGGAAATAAATATTCTAGACCCGTCCATGAAGGTCAAGGCCACATGTCGGTGTGTCAATGAAAGCTGGCCGATCTCCTGTAACATTTCCCTTTTCAGTGATCACAGTCATATTATCAATGATATGCATTTCAATTTGTTTTAAGTCTTCTGATTGAAACATGTTGGCAAGATAAATTCAATATAGCAATATCAATCGGGTGTATTTGTGCTTTTATTCATCAAGTGTATGGGGTTACCCCTTGTAATAATACTACAACTTCTTTTAAACAAGTGTGTATTGAAATTCACTCTGGCATTTAATTGTATCAAACTTTTCAAAGAACAAATCATTTCCTATCTCATCACAAGATGTTTCAATATATTTCACGAGTCTCTCCCCCGTTCCACAGAATGATCGTAGCGCTACGAGAGTCGTAACTCTGTTACAGTAAAGGGGTTATGACTAACTCTGTTACAGTATAGGGTTATGACTAACTCTGTTACAGTATAGGGTTATGACTAACTCTGTTACAGTAAAGGGGTTATGACTAACTCTGTTACAGTAAAGGGGTTATGACTAACTCTGTTACAGTATAGGGTTATGACTAACTTTGTTACAGTAAAGGGGTTATGACTAACTCTGTTATGACTAACTTTGTTACAGTAAAGGGGTTATGACTAACTTTGTTACAGTAAAGGCGTTATGACTAACTCTGTTACAGTATAGGGTTATGACTAACTGTTAGAGTTTAGGGGTTACGATTCTCGTAGAACTACCATCTCGTTCTGTAAACAGGACCCTGGTTGCTAAGCAACTTACTAAAAGTGATCCGTTGAAGTTTTTAAGGTCAAATTAAGGTTTTCCACAGTGAACGAGTGAGTGATTATGGAGTTAACGTCGCTGCGGGAATCTTTCACCCATTTGCGACGAATTTTCCACAGTTGGTACTAGTGGAATTAGTGATGTGAATATTACTCCATTTATTCTCCATTACCAGCAAGGTTGCACGTGAGATTGTAAAAAACAGCAATGTTTGTACAGTTGTCCTAGGTGGATATTATGTGCATACCATAGCACATGCTTATTGCTGGTTCTTGATATAAAAACTCCATTCCTGACTTCCATCAATAAATAGGTAGTGTGTACGAGAACCGTTGGGAAAGGTACTTTGAAACGATGACAAATACCACCGTTAGTTGACCTTGTCTGTTACAGTCTCCATAGCTTACAGAAAATGACAATACATTCAGATGTTTCAATAATACAGCATTTATTTGTCATTAGTACATATTGAAAGACAATTTCACCGAAACAGGGAAATTATCAACCAATCGTAATGATTCCAATACCGAAATTATTACATATTGCCGCACGAGGATTGGTAACCATGGTAACAAGCACTCAAATATCTACATGTACACATGTATATGCACACACGCTCACACTATCACTGACATACGTTCATTGTTCGCATTGCTAAATGCTTTCATTTACCGACAAAGTCATGTCTCGCAGTAACAACAGGTAATGGTAGCTTTGACTCAACTTAACTCTCTCCCTGCTGGAGGCAACCGGAGATGCCCTAAAGAGCAGTGACTGCTTAATCTAACTGAACTGAACTTTTATTCACTCTACCATTAATTAAATCCATTGTTTGTGTTACGACTCGTGATCAACCAGTCAGAAATACTGCAAGTATTTCAACTGCTTTATAGTGCCAATAGAGTGTGTCCAATGATTTAAGACATTTACAAAATAATTCAACATGGACTGTATTCAATATTCCACTATCTCAATCAAAGTAGGTCACTTGGATCAAACTAGGAATACTATTCTACAGCAATTGTACAAAGTTACACAGTAAGCGAGTGAGCGATTTAGAAATGTGTACGTTGCTGAAAGAATTTCACCCATTGATGATTGGAAGAGATGGATAACGGTAATCTCTATGTGAATATAAGGTGTTCTGCAATGTCATTATGCTGCAATAACCCTGTGAAATATTAATAATGGTTCATACTAGCTCCTAGTATTGTAATCTTCCCAAGAGAAGTGCATATCAGTAAATTTAAGATAAACATTTCAGGAATCTTTCACCCAAGTAATCGCATTTGTCATAATAATTACACATAAATAATAGAATAGAATTTAATTACATTTTACCTTATAGAAGAAAACTAAACAAATAAAATGTGATGTTGACTCATGCTGATGACCTATTCGAATTCCTTCAATGTATTTCATCAATAAGATGATTTCTATATGATAGCTAATTAATTATATTCACATTGACGTGTTTTAAGAATTGTATGAAAACAGTCTCATTACAAGTATCAAATATTCCTAGTACGCATTATTGTGAAACTCAACAGCCATAAGGACTGCTACAGTCATACAATTATTGTGAAACTCAACAAGTAGGACTGCTATAGTCATACAATTATTGTGAAACTCAACAAGTAGGACTGCTATAGTCATACAATTATTGTGAAACTCGACAGCCATAAGTAGGACTGCTACTAGGTGAACAAACATGAAGAAATTCTAGCCTCCATGTCCTATGAATAACTTAGGATCCCCAAAATAATATATCAGATGGAATGTGTATTCAACTAAATGTATATTCAACAGGTAGTGTGTGTACTCAACACAAGGAAAGTAGAATACCTAAATAGGGAGTATCGTCTAAAGGCATGGATATAGAATACAATTACAACCAGTCTGTGGGTTCAACATTAACAGAAACTAATTTGACTTCCAGTAAATTGTACATAAAAGTCAACAGAGAAGATCTCATTGACTGGGCTGTTTCATTTATGATTAATACATTTTTAATATCACATTTGAATATTGTTCCTGTTGAAGTAGCACACAAACTACCACCAATTGCGAAGGTATTGCACTAAGTAAGAACATAACAAAAGATATTAAAAGCTAAATAACAATTTTCTTTGAAAAAATAAATAATAGAAGTTGTCTCTTGATATTGTCATAAACTTTACTTCTCAATTTAAATCATGTTCTTATATATATATATATAATTAAATAAATGCAATATTACAAGAAATGACCTATTCCTATACAAAGGAGTTATATACACTATCTATAACAAACAGTACAGTGTACTACTAAAATCATAGAATAACACATTTTGATTCTTGTTTTTTCACTAGGTATAATACATTCACTTGTGGTACATACATTATCACTCTTGTACCATAATTGTTTTGAAAATCTATCAACAGTTGGAGAAATTCCATTATTTGAAACAAGATTAAATTACATTTAATAATTTTTATGACATTTTAATTTAAATTTAATTTTTTTTACAACTGGGTCCGAGCTTGGGTGTAAACTATAGAATTATTCAGTTGACATGACACCTTACACAATGTTACAGCTGTGTGTTGAAATTACTGTGTGATTGTGAATCACCAGGCCCCAATTTCATGCTTGAGATTTTACTCAATGGGAGAAATCTCGGCCGAGCAAATTCTCAAACTCAAATTTGTTTCAAGAAATCGGAAACCCTGGTTATGAAATGCAAAATGATATGTTACAACCCACTCGTCAATGCGGCCATATATTTGTTTGTAAAGTGAACTATTGTATTACGTCACAGCTGGAATTTTTCACCCATACGTGTTTGTAAAGAAATACAATACCAAAAGAAATGTTAATAAATTAATTATAGCAAAGTGGGATACGATGATAAACAAGCATATTGACTAGCTTTGGTTTTAGGAAATATTAATTTAACAATCATATAGGTCATTGCAAGTGTTTAATACATGTCAGGTTTAGTACAGTTTTACTAAATGTCCTCGAGCCAACTCTTGTAAATGAATATCCACCGCAAGTTTATCAACAACGATAGTTAACAGCTCGTGAGAAGTTAACGATTACGAGGCGTATAAAGAAAGATACGTTACACTAATTACCTTAATGTATGTACCAGCACTGGCTGCTTTGCCTGATGAACTCAAACTACATATCAGTAGGTTTATTCTGTGACCGTGACATCGCTTAAGTTTTTAGGTCAAATCTTGAGGTACAGTTTGCGATAATAGTTGCACAACAACATTCATACCACACCACAGTTCACCATCACACGTTAATGACACTGTCTAATTTAGATCAATTTTTGAGACTCGAATGAAGAAATATTTGCTCAAATGCCACACTGTGACATAAGCATAAAGTCTCTCCCAACCAGGGGCACATAATTATGAACTTACTTCTTCGTTCAACTAGCTATTCATAAGTACATGTGTACAAAATGCAATAACTTGTGATTAAAGTTGACAAACATGTCACCTCCCAAATAGAATAAAATATGCACATATATGATATGTTCAGTGACAATAATGTACAAGCAATACATTAGATTAATCTCTGGATATATAAATTCACTTGAATGAGGGCTTAAAATTAGATCCTAGATTCCCTTGCACTGCACTTCAAATCATAGCATAGGAGAGCTCTGCAAAATCATAATTAATGTTACTGATAATGAATCAATATTCATAATGAAGGTTCTATGTACAATTGAGACACCCTTGATAATATCATATATGATATATGTAAAGCAGGTAGGGAATAAACTGCATTAGGGAAAATAGCTTTTCTGAGGAGAACTGACATAATTCAAAACTGGTCTGAACTGTGCTTGGTAGTAGTCTGTTGGTACTGCAGTAATGAGTGCACCAGATATACTCAGTATACCAGATATACCCAATATACCAGATAATAATACCCAGTATACCATATAACCAGAATGCCAGATATACCCAGTATGCCAGATATCAGTATGCCAGATATATCCAGTATACCAGATATACCCAATATACCAGATAATAATACCCAGTATACCATATACCCAGAATGCCAGATATACCCAATATACCAGATAATAATACCCAGTATACCATATACCCAGTATGTCAGATATACCCAGTAATATACAATGATATCCAGCATTGTGAAATGCTTCAAGACTGCCAGAGACATGTGATTCATATAATTATGCAAAAATATACGACACACACAAACTGTTGTGTCAGCTATGAAGGCTATTCATACAAGTCACAACCATGATTTGTCATTTGCTCCTTCACTTAGTAAGCAGAAAACTACAACACTTTATCACAGACTGATACACCCGACAATACTCTGTGCATGTTTCAAGACCTAAAACTATCGGTGGCTCCAATCATAAATATAAGACCAATTACTACGATAGATCTACATGAACAAATGGTTTACTTTCACCCTCTGAGACCATGGTCTATGTGAATGAAATTTAATTTAATATTGGTTTTAAACAGGTTGCTAATGGCCAGGTAATTGGCTCATGCAACTTCTGTCATTCAATGTCCTTGTAACTAATTTCCAGAAATTTTCAAAGATCACAAAATGACCGAGTTATTGGTGGAAGGTGAACCAATAACCTGGCTATAGAACACCACAGATGTAGCAGATGGTATCACCCACAAGCCACAGATGTAGTGGATGGTATCACCCACAAGCCACATATGTAGCAGATGGTATTACCCACAATACACAAGTGTAGCAAATGGTATCACCCACAAGCCTAAGATGGTATCACCCACAGACATAGCAGATGGTATCACCCACAATCCACAGATGTCACAAAAGGCATTGCCCACAACAGACAGATTCAAACGTCTTGGATGATCTATCTCACCACACAATGGAAATAGATGTAAATGTTGGAAACATGTGAAACATAATGCAAGTTCTGCTCTGCTCAAACATTACCAGTAGTACTAATGGCAAAAGTGAGCTAAATGTCAGCCAAGTTCATGTTTCTAATAGACTTCTCATGAATGGCAGGTGTGGCACAGTTAAGATAATTTCACAATTAATTCTGGCACTGTCAACCCCAGTACAAGACTATCTATGCTGAATGTGTCTTTCGTAATTCCGTCAACCGAGCTTCCATGTCTCTGCGAGCTTGTGAAAACCTGCAAAGAACAAACTGAGGTTATTTGTCGCCAAGTTTGGACAACACCTTTCTGATAAAACTCTAATTCTAATTCTTTATGGAGTCTCTAGCCTTGATTTGAATGTCCATTTAATGTGAGGTTAATATAAAAAATAAAATTATAAAATCTGAAAAATTGATATGACTATTTGGTGCTGCATTAATGTTTGTTGAGCACATTAGTGCATAACATGACTACAGAATATTCACCAATACATAATAATAATGTGTATTTATAATGCACTAAATCCATTCATACTGATTGCTCATGCCAATACCAGAGTATATTTCATTAGGCATCAACAATATATTTAATTCCAAAATATACTGCTTTTATGGAAATGAGACAGAATTTCATCTGGTGAATGCAAATAAGCTTTAAAACTCTGAAAGTATGCACCTTTTCACGAAGCTCTGGTATCCACTAACAGACCATAGAACTCTGGTATCTATCTGTCTCACTGATCACTACAAGACTACTACAGTCTCTGAGTAGATACGAGAGCTTCATGACAGAGGGCACAGGACAACAAATTTTCACCTGATTTTAATAACTCTGACGTCCTTCTCTTCATCCTCGGCGTACTTCTTCAGGACCCCGTGCAAAACTGCCTCCGGTAGAACCAGTAGTGTCTCCACCTGCAACAACAGTCACCGAGTGAAACCTCCCCAGGTTCTGGATGCTGTGTGTGTGCTAGTTCAGGGCAGACTGCCACACGGTGACATCTCTGAGATACTGCCGTGACACACAGTGACATCTCTGAGATACTGCCGTGACACACAGTGACATCTCTGAGATACTGCCGTGCCACACAATGACATCTGAGATACTGCCGTGCCACATGGTGACATCTCTGATATGCTGCTGTGCCACACAGTGACATCTCTGAGATACTGCCGTGCCACACGGTGACATCTCTGAAGATACTGCCGTGCCACAGGTTGACATCTCTGAGATACTGCCATGCCACACGGCGACATCTGAGATATTGCCGTGCCACACGGTGACATCTCTGAGATACTGCCATGCCACACGGTGACATCTCTGAGATACTGCCGTGACACACGGTGACATCTGAGATACTGACGTGCCACATGGTGACATCTGAGATATTGTCGTGCCACACGGTGACATCTCTGAGATACTGCCATGCCACACGGTGACATCTCTGAGATACTGCCGTGACACATGGTGACATCTTGAGATACTGACGTGCCACATGGTGACATCTGAGATATTGCCGTGCCACACGGTGACATCTCTGAGATACTGCCGTGCCACACGGTGACAACTCCGAGATACTGCCGAATACCTCAATACCACCACTACTTAAAATATTTTAATAGGGGTTTAGAGACACTTTCACGATTCCTTTACTAATATCACGGCTTGTCAATTTAGGGCCAGATGAAACCTGCAAAACCTGTAGCACACTATTGCATTAACCATCCAAGCACAGATGAACCAGTGATGACAACTGTACTGCAACAGTACAGAACAACATCATATCATGATCACTTCGGAAATCTAATGTGAATATCGATTCTGGGTCTTTGAGGCAGATTTGAAATTGAGACGTTTGGTTTTGAAATCCAACAATCTACCACTGCTTACCATCCCCAGACACATATGGTATCTGGCCCTGAGATTACGAAACACTTTTTTAGTGTGATTTCCTGCTCTATGCAAACTTTTGTTCACAAATCTTCATAAAAGATTTGAGCTCGAGGATGAAATCGTACTAAAATTGTTTCGTAGTCTCAGGGCCCTGGTACACTAATGCATATCAATCCAGATGGAAGCATGTAACTGAACCTACGTCGTCCGACAGCAGTTGTTCTTCTTGTGGTGGTTCCTCAACTTCTGAGATCGGCATCACAATGGTTGGGGTTTTTGGCTGCTCAAATATTTTTTCCTTGATGAAGAATTTGGCTTGCGTCTCGTCGGGTCCAAGCTGTATTCTGAGTTGTAGGGGTATGTCTTTGTCCGTCAATAACCTCTCTGAAATTCAAAGAGAAACATTCTCTTGAAATTTGTGTAGCCGAGATGGGCACCATTGAAACTGAACCTGGGAATCAAACACAAGTTGCTGGATTGCGAGTCCAATGTTCCAACGACATTTAATTGGAACTATATTTTGTCCGTGTGCTTTAACCAAGTTCCCAATAGTTTTTACAGTTATGTGACAAAGAGAATCTCACATTTGTGTTCATGTATTGCTGAATTTATTAAACTCATTGGCCAAAAAAATATTATGCTCGGCAGAGCCTCACATAATATCAGTTTTACCAACTCGTTTAATAAATTCAGTATTATATGAGATCCTCTATAGTTCATACCATGTGTGATGTCTATTTTAGCATGCACCACCTAATATTAATAATACATACCTTCCTTTTCTGTAACTAATGAAAGCTGATATTCATCTGGACGATTCACCACCTGAAAAAATATCCACAAAAAGTTTATGAACACATGTCTATGGGTATTAATCAACTAAATAGAACAAGAAGTACAAAAGTTGGGAAAATATCAAATTAATCCCAACAGAGAAACGAGTGGAATTATCTCCCTTACATCAATTTTCTTGGATTCATATTCACAGATTTGTACAACAATGCCAGACATGCTTTACAATTATCAGAATAAGCGAGTGATTTGTTGTTTAACATCACAGCTGAAATGTTTCAGCCATCGACAATATCAGATATGTCCTCTAGGAGGATGTTATAGACAATTTCATACTTTAAATTTCTCCATGAGTGTTTTGATGACTTGAGACGTGTTCATGCCACTGGATACTATAACACTGGTGCAGCTGCCAAGAACTGGAGTGAATACGCTCGTCTGAAGTCAAATAAAATTTGCAATGTCAGCACAAATGTACAAAGCAGACGTCAAGTGCCTATGATGTGCTTATCTACACACAAAGCTTGATGGCAGAATGTATATCGGGGCTCGTTGCTGAAATGATACGGGATTGATATGGGAACATCGGGCTGAAATGAGGTTCTCAGGCTTTTAAGGATTAAGAATATTCCCAGGACTGTTACCGTCAGGATAGAAGTGCTAGATTCTCTTTGCTATGCAGAGATTCAAAACACATTTTGGGGACAGGATAGTCCTCCATGAAGGAAGTTGAAGTAATTCTTTCTCCAGAAATGTTTAAAATAACATAAAATACAAGAAATAACAATTCTTCAACATCTTTGACAAGGGCTACAGGCAGGAGTCCAATAGCCAACCTCAGGGACCACAGCTCAAGACTTCCCTGTCCATGCTCTTTGACTTACGTCATAGTTGTAAATGTGGCCATTGATTGAAGCCCGCTTCCACTTGTTTGGGGCATCGCCACGGTACGCGACAGTGTTGCATTTCCGGAGGTTTTTCCGTCTGACAACACCATCCGTCTGCGAAGCGATTATACTGTCATCGTACCCATAGGATTTCTTTGGTGAGGCAGGTGGGGTCGTCAACTGAAGGTGAAGGTCACACAGGTGTGATATCAACACGAAAAACAAGACAGGGAATGTTTGAATGCTTACCTCTATCAATAATTCTTGCTAGGAAATGATGACTACACGATTCTATCGATTGCTAGGACCTCATTCCTGAACAAGAAAATGCCACAAATATAAACTTCAATGTCAGGAACAGTTGCTCAATTGCCCTGTGATGTCATGTCAACATTGTGATGTCATGATCATTGTGATGTCATAATAGAAGCGATGTCATCAGTGTTAATTTGGACAGACAAGATCCGAAACAAAAGCAATGTGGCACAAATGATAATTAATTAATTAACTTACCTCTGCAATATCCTCTGCAAATCTGACTCCATTGGCACTGGAAGAGCCGCTGGACACTGTGGAGCTGTTGTCGATCATCGTCAGGGGGCGCTGTTTGACGGCACGACTTGGGTACAGACTGTGTCGCCATGTTGCCACGGGTGATGGTTTGATGTTATCACATTGTTCGAGCTGGATTGGTCGCGTCACACCCCAGTATATCCGTAGTGGACCCTCTATGACGAAATCACCACCGTCAGTCTGAAAAGAAAACAATAGACAGTCTTAGATCATTGAAGGGCGTGATTTGGATCAAATTTCGGCACTTGAAGGTAAGAGTTTTAAGGATGATAACTATTTCAATAAACGAGTACACAGAGTAATGTAACTGGAACAGAATACAGAGGGTGTGGTGAACCAGTGATTTATTGCTTCACATCATAGAAACAATCTCTCATCCATACAAAACAATGAGGAGGGTGTTATGAACATAGTGTGGATCTACCTACGGTATATCAGTTATTATTATTATTATTGCTTTTGTAACTGAGGACAATGTCCATCCGGGGATTTGAACCCAAGTTGCTGGATCGCGAGTCCAACACTCTTACTACTACACTTATATACCAAGAATCCATTATTTTCATGTACCAAATGTACAACAACATCAAAATGTGTTGTTTTCCCTGTCAATAACCATTGTTTTCCCTGTCAATAACTGTTGTTTTCCCTGTCAAAAACCGGTGTTTTCCCAATAACTGTTGTTTTCCCTGTCAATAACCATAGTTTTCCCTGTCAATAACCATAGTTTTCCCTGTCAATAACTGTTGTTTTCCCTGTCAATAACCATTGTTTTCCCTGTCAATAACCGTTCATGGTGGATTATCATCACTTGTTTGCAATTAACTGCATTAACCCTCTCCATGCTGAAGGAAACCGGAGATGCCCTAAAGAGCAGTGCCTGTGCCTAATCCAGCAGGGAGAGGGTTAATGCACACATTTA
This sequence comes from Lepetodrilus schrolli, assembly GCA_032361225.1. Classification (NCBI taxonomy): domain Eukaryota; kingdom Metazoa; phylum Mollusca; class Gastropoda; order Lepetellida; family Lepetodrilidae; genus Lepetodrilus; species Lepetodrilus schrolli. Next base: position 14,462 of record JAUTBT010007199.1, read on the forward strand.
TATACCCCAAATCCACGCCCGAAAGCTTGCTCATAGTGCTACATTATTACCCTGGTGGATGCTGTGTGCATTCATTTCACCTTCTCAACTCACAGGAGAGTATACATTCGTAGATACACACCTGTTTTAGCAAGTCAATGAAATACAACATGCTAGATTGTGTAGATTTGGTAGAGAGCAGACTACTGGTCCTCGTTTCATGAAGGCCTCCTATTTAGTAACTCCTAAACCAGTCCTGAACGTTATCACCTCGTAACAAGTGTTTCATGACGAAGTCGCAAGTCGTATTCCTTCTTTAATCACCATATAACTTACGAGGTGATAAACTGGGTCATAAAGTCAGGAGCTCCTAAAGTTAGGATGTCGTTGTGAAACGGGGGCCTGGTGTATTTTGAACCTAAAATTTATATTTCCACTGATACACTTTTTTTTTTAGCAAGTCAGTGAAATACACGTTAGAATGTGTAGATTGTATCGAGAATATTATAGTTATATTTCCACTCACCTTCTCTGTGGTGATCTGGTGTCGTATCTTTCCTGTGTAGTAGGCATTGTATGCTTGGACTTTCTTCAACATCTCCTGTCTGAAACACAACACTCACTGTCTGAAACACAACACTCACTGTCTCAACATGATCTCAAGTTTACTTCTTTTATTTTAAATTGGGGTATAGAGCCGCTTTCAAGATTCTTTCACTTACATCACGGCTTGAGAGTTTAGGGCAGGAGGAAACCCGCAACTTCCGTAGCACTGAACATTGCAGTAAACCTGCGAGTACCAGATGGTAATGCATTGCCACACTACAGTCAGTGCATCCTATCAATATCGAGTCAGAAAGGGAACTAGTGAACATTGATGCCAGGCTCCTGGGACGGGATTTGAAAAACGTTTTGAAAATTGCATTGTATAATAGTAACTTAATCTCATACCATTTCACAACAACTTTCATATACCGTGCTTAAAAGTCATTGTGCATGGGTGAAATATTCCCGTAGTGACAAAGCATTAAATCAATCAAAAAGATATCTTACAAGAACTATGGTTCAAATGCCATACAGGTTCATAGATACTTGTAAATAATTAGTGATTAGACATGTGTTGTAATGAAGGTGTTGACTATTTGTTTGATAAGGAAAACTGAATGTCTGTTAATTCTTTTTGAAATTAAGTCATTGTTTTACTTTGTAAATAAAACTGTTAGCAAAATTACTTTTGCACTTGTCTGCCATTCAGTTCTTGCAGTACAAACCTTTATTGTTTGACAGTAAAATGCTAAATGTATTTCTTTATTATAAAACAAACAATTAGCCTTGACAAAGAATAGGTTTATCCTTGTTACTACAAAAAGTGGACAGTTAGACAATCAAATTACTTTCTTGACAACGAAAAATATTCTAATACAGTGACACCACCACCCCCCCCCCCCAACCCCCCATAATAACGCCCTTTATTACATCACGGATTCAGTAAAACCGTGCGGTCAACAGTGGACCCCACTTTTTAGTATAAAATATTGGGCTGGCTGACGTGCATGGTAACAAAAAATGGGACAAGCTGAAATTAATTTATATGCAGTAACGCTGGGGGTACTTAATGGACCCATAAAGTAGCGGTATACCGAGGATTCACTGTATATTCAGGAACAAACATACCAAGAAATAGCTGACACTGGAACATATGTCGAAATACAAAATGTTATTAATTCTTTGTAGTGTAACAATCTTATAAATGCACCAACCGATAAAACTTTGACTGTTACAATTCCGTGCTCCCCTCACTAACATGGTATAGTAATACTATGTACTAACTAATATGGTATATTAATACTATGTACTAGCTAATACAATCAGACATCATAGGGAATCAAGCAGATTGTGGGTTCTCTTCCTACAACTCACTACCTGTTTCGAGTTGGCTTTTGCTGCTAATTTTCATCTGATTATGGCATAATTAAACATAACTACTACAAATACATCATAGGTATAGACATGCATGTTATTTGAAGATGACTTGCTTGGACTGTCAAGTAAGTACTTTGTAGGTCAGCTACTTATAAAGCCTAAAGGATTATCTGGAGACGTCACAAACCAACAAATTACCCCTACAGCCATCAACTTGAATTTCCTGTAGTTCAACTTTTAAGTAGTTCATGTACGGTAGTGCATACATATAGGTCCATACATATAGCAAATACACATAGCAAATACACATAGCAAGTACACATAGCAAATACACGCTTAATGGTGTGCATCAATCAGGGCCCATGTTATATTCATACAGTGTACATACAATGCTTTGGTCATTTGTTATGAATATATACACATAGATATAACAATTTTAACCTATTATACCTTAGATGTGTACCTATAATAAGTCATCCATTTGTTATAGTATATAAACATAACAATTTTTATGTTATATACATTCTACACAATTTTTACTTTTTATACCTTTGTAATTATAATACCATGTCCATACATAACAATATCAACATTTCACAAGTTTTGAACGCAATACAGTAGATCTACATTGTTGATATTAATACGATTGTCCATACCTACTACTACTGTCAAAGGGAAAACAAATATCTGTATAATGGGACCCTGTTATGGTGGACAAAGTATACACCAGTCTGGTTGGCTGTGTACATGCTCCAGAAGACACAAACAACTGTGAGACACCATGAGGAGGAAGTATACACACACCTGTAATTGTAAACCATTAGACCCTAACCACAGTCGTTAGCCGTACAGAGATATCTATGTTTCTGACAAAGGCAAGGAGGAACTACATGTACACATGACAAGTGGGTGTGGTTTGTTCAAAAAGACATTTAACAACTTTATTCTAAATGTAGTTTTATTTACGTGTCTATTTAGTAACAATGAAAACTGTAACGAAAAAAACGCATAGAAAATATAATAACATTTTATGCAGTTTTCCAGGAATGTCATGGTGGTATGTTTGTGGTGGGAGTACAGCCTGCAATGTCCTATATTACAAAATATGCCAACTGCACACTATAGATACAGGTATGTTTATGGTGGGAGTGCAACCTGTAGTGTCTTTCAAACACTATAGATACAGGTATGTTTGATATGTGAATCCCAATCTTCCTAGCAGGCAATATTGGTCTCAAATACCAAGAAGCGAACCTATCTGCATCCAAAGATGATGCCATGCATTGACTGAAGTGAACATAGACATTGACTGAAGTGAACATAGACATTGACTGAAGTGAACATAGACATTGACTGAAGTGAACATAGACATTGACTGCCAGATAAACGTACATTTCGTGATATTTTCATAAAGAAGATCTTCTAAGATAAGACATCAAAATGATCCTGGACTACCATATAATGTCCAGTGATAAAATTAACTTGATGTACCAATGTGCGACTGTTTCTAGAATATGATGGATGGGTGGGTAAATGAAGGATACCACAGAATAAACTGAAACCAGCAACATAAAAAACATGCATCATTGCGAATACATAATTATTTTTAAAAAAAATTTGTTTGTTTTTGATTGCGGTTTTAAGTCACTTTCAAGATTCTTTCACTTATATCACGGCTTGTCAGTTTAGGTCAGGAGGAAACCCGCAACACCCGTAGTGCTGAATGCTGCAGTAAACCTGCGAGCATCGGCTGGCACTGACAAGACCAAGGATGATAACTGCATTGCAACTCTACAGACACGCATCCTATTAGTATCGTGTCAGAAAGGTAACTTTTGCGAACATTGTTCGCTACCACCCGCCCCGCCAATACATTGAAAACTACATCTTTCTAAATTTATCATCATTGAATACATTCTAAGTTTTCATGACTCTCGAAACATAAACACTCAATAGCATCTATCTGGTCAGAAGGCAAAAAGCTACTATCTACACATGTATCTAAATATACTAACCTCAAGGCACAAACAAATAACTTTAACATCAAGTCAGTAGACATTCACCAACCTATCGGCAAACAATAGCTGTCACAGCAGGTGCACAGGCAATCGCTAATATCCATTAATACGGCCAATACTTGTAATATTTGTAATCAATTCCTTAGCAACAGTTACTGCTATCAATCAATGACCAAATTATCCATGACAAGATCCTTCCTGTGTGTCCTACCCAAGTTTTGATCTCCTCTTGTGTGTCCTACCCAAGTCTGGATGTCCTCCTGTTTGTTCTACCCAAGTCTGGACCTCCACAGGAAGCTGTCCTACTGATCTCTGTGATGTCCTCCTGTTTGTTCTACCCAAGTCTGGACCTCCACAGGAAGCTGTCCTACTGATCTCTGTGATGTCCTCCTG
>JAUTBT010007210.1:0-25819 GCA_032361225.1 Lepetodrilus schrolli
GGTTGCCCTAGTTCACCATTATTGTATATTTACTTAAATGTTATATATTAATGTTCTTGTCAATAAATCTGTATACTGTGTACTAGATATCTCAGTACATCCCTGGGACCATATCATAAGGGTATCACACCCAGATACACAATTATGATAGTATGTATTATCATAGTCATGAAATATTGCCAACATATGAATAGCAGGATGAAACCTGCAACATCCATAGCCCTGAATGTTGCAGTAAACCTTCAAGCACCGGCTTTTCCTTTTCAAATTTCTAGACATAAACTGTGTAATCCAACTAACATATTATATCTAGATGTATAAGTTCATTAATAGACATGTTTTTAATTGTTTGTTTTGCTGTTTGTATTCTCTTGCTATTTATCACAGTAATGACATCATTATGACAGGATTATGGGGCGTCCACTGTATGTTAATTTCACTGTATGTTAATTTCACTGTATGTTAAGTCCTGGCATGGAATCTTGAAAAAAAGGTGAACTTTCTTCTAAAGTTCATTTATAAACATGTTATTAAATATTTGTTTTGCTGTTTGTATTCTCTTGCTATTTATCACAGTAATGACAGCATCTGTGCAAAGAAGAAAGGAGGTTGTTTTTAAAGAAATTTTAAGAAAACAATAAGAATTGACAAATTTGTTTGACAATTTGCACATCGGTTTTTATGTTCATACATCATTAAATGTAAAAAAAAATGCAGTTAATTTTCATTAATAAATTGTTTAACAACTGTTTGGTGGAGAATTTAACATGACATATCAATTATATAGTTAACATTAATGAACAGTGCATTCAATATTGCAAACAAACGTTTGGTGATGCTTCATGGCCAGTCAACAGTCAATCAAGCGAGATTGGACTAAGACACATATTGTAATTTAAAGTATTATATATATTTTTGGCCTAAAGAAAATTTTGTTATTTAAAGTATTAATAAAATATCTTTAGTCATGTAAGCCAATCATATTGCTGGAAATCACTGCAAATTTATTTACATGGAAATGAAGCGATTGCTATGTTAAAATTGCTGACAAATGTCTGAAAACTAATTTTACATGGCTACTGGTAGCAGCGCTATGCAAATCTCTGCTTGAAATAGCAAATAATTTTAGGCAAAGGGGTCAACAACCTTGATACTGGGAGTGGGGGTGCCTTAAAATGTTGGCCACGTTTGTTCTTTTTGTCAGCATTGTTGACAAACAAGCAGATCGGTGTTTGTCGGCAGCTTTGGGATCTCCCATTTCCTTGCTAGCGATGCTCAAGGTGGGCAGGAAGCCGAACTCAAGGCTTTATTTCTGACCACGAAAAAGAATCTGGCGTCCTTTTCGAGTTATCAAACAAATTGCGACCCGCAATAGAGAAGCTCTTAATTCGTCTTCAAGGTAAAAACCTGCTCGTTTTGTGAACATCTAACAATAACAAATGAAAACAGAAGATATGTACTGTAAATTACTTTAAAAGGAGAAATTTGATGTGCATTTCCTGTTGCAGTTAACTTAATATTGATATAAAGTGACATTTAATGCTGACATATTATGACATTTACCAATGACATATAGTAACATTTAATGATGACTATTTTTTTTAAATATACAAACAGCGCATCCTATCAATATCACATCAGAAAGGTAACTATCGCAAACAATGATGCCGGACCCTTGGGGCGGGATTTGAACCTGGAACCTTTGGCTCCGAAGTCCAACGTTCTACCACTGCACTACCACCCACCCCTACTATTGAATATGGGCTACCCATATTTCTGAACTCAATAAACTTAGAAATATAGATTATTTTTTTAATGGTGATAGTTCATGAATACCATGGTATTTTATATAATCTGCTTATGTTTCATTGACATAAAAACGGAACACGAATCAAAGATAGTGAATAGGCAAGCATAAACTGTTATACCGATAGTTATATTTTTATTGGTAGTAGGGATATTTAGAAAATAATACAAATTAAAATATCAATCCTGTAACATGTTAGTATCGATCACACACATTGTTTCTGCTTTGTTACTTCCTTTGGAAATCGTTAAAGTCGAGACCACGCGTGCCAAAAATATGATCGTTATGAAATATTTTGGCTTTAATGAAAGAAAAAATTGATAACAAGAAACTAACTATAGTTAATAAATTGACACAAAACACAGCGAGAAAAAGAAGACGAAACGTGTTTTTCAGAACAAGTGGTGAAATGATATTGTGTACTATTTAAATGTGAGTGAGTGATTATGGAGTTTAATGTCGCTGCAGGAATCTCTCATCCATTTGCGACAATTAAACTTTTAATTATTTTACTATATGTGTTTGAAAAATGAAGAAGCATGCTAAAATATACAACAAAAAAAAGGTATTTAAAATTATGCAAATGATGTAATAGCGAGATGAATAGTTAAATTATGTATATGATAGAATAGGTTGATGATAGTTAATTTAAAACCTTCCATATATACAAATTGCCTTCAAAAACGATAATACTATTTAAACGGTTCTAAACAAGTGTAGAATGATTCCTATGGCTTGCAAAACAAATCTTCTATTAATTTTCATGCACAATTGTTACCGACTCCCAAAATTATCTGGGGGTCATGACGACTCCCAAAATTTACTGGCTAGGGCAATCCCTGGAAGTGCCAGCTGGTGTCCATACATATTTACTGGCTAGGGCAATCCATGAAGTGCCAGCTGGTGTCCATACATATTTACTGGCTAGGGCAATACATATTTATTGGCAATTGACCAGAGGCCTGATCCATAGGGTTACAATTGATTGAAAACCAATCGTAAGATGGAGATAGTGACCATCTTACATTAAGATAACTTTGTGGATTGGGCCCCAGTCTATTAACTGCCATTAGGACGAAAGTATCTCTAATGTTGCACAATTGTCACAACCTTGATGTCAGAGGTTGACACAGAGTGCTATTTCTATTGTAGTTGCCTCACAAATTTAAAAGCTTTTTAACAGATTTTCAAGGCGATATTTTACAAAAAAAATAGGCAAAAGGTACTTCTCAATAATATAACAACAACACAATGAAGAAACAAATATTCCTTAAAAGCTTCCAATTAATTCACCATGTGTGACAGCTATTGTGGGATTTTAGAGCAAAGTCATCTCCCTTTTCTGAATATTCCGTGTCCTTGTTGAAAGCATTCTACATTATTCAGTGTGTGGGTGATGTGTGTGTGGGTGAGGTTGGGTGATGTGTGTGTGGGTGATGTGTGTGTGGGTGATGTTTGGCTCCTGATAAGTGGGCTAAGAGGTCATTATGATTCTCCCACTACTGCAAAGTCAGTTCTTGCAAGGGCAGCATGTATGATGGGTATCAGTTCTTGCAAGGGCAGCATGTATGATGGGTATCAGTTCTTGCAAGGGCAGCATGTATGGTGGTTATCAGTTGTTCAAAGGCTCGTCAAGAGTAAATGAATTATTGTTTTATGTCACAGCAGGAATCTTTCACCCATACATGACGAGACTCATCCTGACATTACATGAATAATTTTCAAGAACTTTTAAAGGTATTTAAAATTTAAAGGCACAATGACAAATATAAGTGGTCACTTTGGTTGGAATGGAGCTATAAATGCAAGTATATTCACTTATCACACTTATTATTACTTTTGTACCCAGAAACCATTCCCCTGCTCGATTTCAGAGGTAAAATGGTTAACTCACATTGCCAATAGTATAACATTGTGTTCAATTATGAAACAGTATAATTCAGGCAACTTTCACAAATATTCGGACAAAATCAGAAATTGTACTCTCTACTAATGCAATTAAGATATAGAAAGTTTGATGCTTTTCTGAAGGTTAACACGGCTCTCTACTAACAGTGCAGGCTGCGTTCGGGCGATTGCACCATAATACGAAATCTTGCAAGTCAAAATTTTGTGTTTTTCATACAAAGCAGAAAAACGTAAGTTTGAATAGATGGCTATATCTGGGGGAATTGCGGGACTATTCGAGTGTGTTTTAGAAGTAAGTATCGAAATAGAAATGGGTGCCTCGAAACAGTCGAAAGTTTGTTATGTCATCTATAAGCACCCAAGTTAGCGGGGAGCCTGTAGTGATGTCACGGACTTGACATCACATCACATTGTTTGATGTCACTACTCCAGTCTGTGCGTTTGTAGATAGCCAGCTGGTAGCCACCACATACTCGATTTTTGGATGACTGGAAATATCAATCTAGAAAAGATCTTGGAAGAAAACTTGATACAGCCACCATAAACTTATTTATTGAGTTCACGGGTTAGGCTAGTCATGAATAACTCTGACGAAAATGTTCTAATCCAATGCAATGTGAGAGAGAAGCAACGTCAACGCGGCATGTGGAACCATTTGGACTAATATTGGAGATAATCATTCTGTTTACAAAAGTTGAAAAGATGCCGATTCCTACATTTTAGTAGTTTCAGTGCCAAAACTGTATTCCATTCAGTAGTCTTACGAATTCGCACCATCTACAAGAGATCTATATCGGTTTACTGCTTTAATATTGTGATGTATGCTACCGTGGCGTCTATGCGTTCCTGCGTTGGATCAACTCTTACTGTAACTATTATATTTATTCAATTCATCCTCATTATTCACGGTAAATTCCACATGTTCTGGAACTATTTCTTAAAATTCATTAAAGTTATTATTATTATTATTATTATTGTGTCGTGTGAACAAATGACGTCGACTGTACCACCAAGATATAAAAATCGCATGTCGTCAATATATTAATTTTCTTACATGTTTGTTGTATTCGTCGTCGACAAATCTGGATACATCTCGTAACACATTGTTATAACAACACTGGTTTATTCGTTAGAGATCAGCTGGTCGGCCAGACAAACGTGTGGGTGCAAAGCCAGTGTATCGAAGTTATCTCCCTTTAGTAATACACTACAATGTTCAAATGTTATAAGACTTGATGAACACAATCACAATTCATTGTTATTACAACAAGTTTGAATTTATCATTCCTCGATGATATTTCTCTTGAATCCAAGGGGATATTATATTTGTGAATTCGTATGAAACGTGTGTCAAGCGGTCTAAGCCTTTGTGCTCATGTATTCATGGGCGTGCTCTGTATAGACTAAACTGATGGAAAACGAACTGCAATATCGCTATCAGTTGGTTGTTTGCATGTCATGGTTGGTAGTGTAATACATAAAATACTAAACTCACTTCCGCTCGTCAGATACCAAAACCATTCACTCGCTTCATAAAAAAATATGGTATCACACGGAAGCTCGTTTAGTATTCTCTATATGTATCTAATAAGTGGACATTGTTTGCATAAGGAATAATGGTCACTATCGGGGTTATTGAATATTCTGAAAGAAAAGCCCCTAAAAGAAAATTGTGACGTCACAGATTTCGGCGTACACAGATCCCCCTCACAGAAACCAAAATATGCATCCACATTGGTAGTGATTTTTCTACCAGCTGATTAAATTACCGTGTAAGAACAACACATGAGCTCACGATGCATTACAATGTCTCTCTGGTTTATCTATCGACAAGTGGATGTTGATCGTGACAGAGAATAACATTGACAGCAGTGATTTTCTTTCTCGGTGTCTGATGTGAGCTGTTGTCCTTGATGTATTGATCGACATGTGATAGGGCAGCATACAGGGCCTAAACGGTTCTATAAAACAGACCCGACACTGGCCTGCCTCGGACTCGAGATTGTCCTCTCCGACGTCCGCGTGAATAGTCTCTATTTAGAACAGAGCACTGTTGGGAAAGACCTCCTTTGCATTGGCGATACAGTGTCTTACAGTTTGGATAGATTTGTTTCCATAATGTTTATTAACTATTTAGAAAAATATTTTTAAAATCTTTAAAAAATATACAAAATACTTGCAAGTATGATGTTGCCTCTTTAATGTGAAAGTCTCAACACTTACCCTAGACATACCCTAGTAGTAAACATGCACTAAACATGCATTTCATTCTAGCATGGACTGTACCTGTCTAAACCACATATGTGTACTTGCCTTGAACAATGAATAAGCACTGTACTCTACATATTCTTGTCTTGTAAACAGATTTTCTTGTTTTAAACCATCCACATGAAGACGTAAGTCTGCATTACGCAAGGCCATTCGTCTTCCATATTCTATAGAAAATCTGACAACAGGAAAAACTTCGGCTACATGATATATTTTGCTTTACCATTCCAGCCAGTTTGTAAATAAACAAATGCATTACATGATTGACGGCTGTTATACCTATCTGCTCAACGAGATACATAGATGACAGTAAAAGACAGGAAAAAGCACGTATCGCTGTAATAATTATTTATGCCTAGAAACGGGTCACACTAACCAAAGCGTCTTGACCTTATTGCTATTTTCCCACGATTATCGTGGTAAACGAGAATGTATCACTATTTACTTTATGTACTAGTCAGCATCTGTCTGTTTATGTCGCCTCAATAATCAGCATGATTCAATGGAACTTCAACAGTACAGCAAACCATATATTCCGTTCTAAAAGTGCATCTGAGATTTTCAAAACGTGTTATATAATTCTGTCATATCCAGAACACCAGGATAGAAAGTAGGATTTGGACACATGAGAACAATATATCTCAGGCAGGGTATGGATCTGTTCCAACTTGCCACGCCCTCTTCAAATTACAAAGAATGCAAAAGTAAACACACACACACACACACACACACACACACACACACACACACACACACACACACACACACACACACACTATTATTATTGTTCTCTGCTAGCGTGGCTATCTTTGCTTTGCTGTAAATCTTCTGGTACAGGGGTTATTAGGATGAATACCAACCAATGAACATGAAAGCGCTAGATGTACGACACAGATTTTGGCAGATTGCTGGACTGCAAGTGTGTGTGTAGAACATTATTGTACAAGTTGTGGTTATATAGTAATATATTTACACTATGCCAACAATGTTTCTTGAGAAATATCTTCATTGTTGTATGTCTATGTATCACAGAAATGTATAAATCTCATGGATGAGAATTCCCTATGGAATTCCCATGTTTTCTAATGTCTTTGGTGGCACTAAGCAGCAGTGAGCTTATCTTTGACTGTAAATTAAGTTGTTATTTTTCATCCCTAAATTAATTACTACACCACATGCATATGCTATTTTCCGACATGATATGAAAATGATTTTGTCAGTCGTAACTCTTGCTGTCTGTCAGGATAAATCTCTAGAGTAGCAATACACTGTCATTGTGGGCCGGGATATAAATGCAATTAAAACACGGAATAAACAGGAAGTGTCCCTTGATTATCTTCCCATAACGACCTCCAATGAAAATCCAACCTTGTCTCAGAACCCTGATCACCACACGCACCTCATTTTATGTTCCACCGAACCGAAGACCGTCATCTCACATGTGTCAAATTTATGTCTTTTACTAAACCGAAGATGCTGATTATCACAAATGTCTCGGATGTCTCACTGACATCTCACTGATGTATCTCACCAAAGTCGGAGACGTTACGTCTCACACAAACCCAAACGATTAGAATTGTGCTCAGACCACACATGTCTTGGATGTCTCACTCACTTGTCTCGGATGTCTCACTCACACGTCTCGGATGTCTCACTCATACGTCTGATTTACATCTTGTGCCAAAGCTGGAGAAACGGGCATCACGTTCAGAGCATAAACGAGCTGGGAGTCCGGGAGAGTTCAAACTGAATGGTGGGTGATTTGGCCACGAAGGTCAGGAACTTGTGGTTCTTCATGGGGATGTCCAGAGACCAGTACAGACCCGGATATCTGATCAGCATGCAGTTGATGACCTGCACAAACTCGTGCATCAGAACCTGGATGGAGGAGAACTCCACGCCTCGGATAAAGATCTGCACGAAATGTCCCCGTCCTCTACGGTCCTTTCTGATGAGGATCTGTTCCTGGTCCGACGTGGCGTAGACTGCGTCCTTCCAGTCGGTTCTCGATAGGACCAGGTCCTGAATGACGGTGGATATTTTCTGGAAGAGTCCGACTGGGAACTGGAGAGGAAAGCTGTAGATGACCGTGAGGTCCTTCTCGTTGGAGAACGGCGTCTCGCGCCAGTACTCCTTGACCTCTTCTCTGCACGGGTCTCGATTGTACCAGGGGATGATCATCGTTGGTCGACAGTAGAGACGAGAGGTCGGAATGGACGGCTCGGGGACCGCATAACACAGGTCCAGCAGGGGAAGCAACTCTAGCAGGTCCTCTATCATGGCGTTGTCCATTTTCTGGTAGAACCACAAGCTCTTCAGAAGCGGTCGGCAGACCTGACCATACCTCAGGAAGCTTTCCCTGACCTCCACAAACTCTTCCTCGGAGAGGTCACCTTTACTGCTGAAGATCTTATTCTGGGAGAAGGTCAGGAAGGCGTTGATGTCGTGTCTATAGATCGCCGCCAGGACTTCGACCATCTTCAGTGGGCGGTGGAACAACAGCTCCGAGAGTCCAGTGACATCCTCGTACCACAGCACGTCGCCGGTGTCGTGGAGGTAGTGGATGCAGTCCTTCAGCTCTTGCTCCTCAAAGTGGTATATCTCCGCCATCTGCTCCACGTCGCTCCACAGCAGATACAGACACTTCTTCTTCTTGAGGGCCGTGCAGAAGCGGTCCCAGTGTCCCGGGATGCAGCGCTGCGCATGAGGGAAGAGGTCCCTGTCGATGGCCAGGTGCTCGATGTCGTCCACGAGCGCTGCTATTCCTTCCAGACTGTCTGAGGCACTGACCACTGCCACGTCCGGCAGAATCCTCACCGGACAGCCCTGGATCTCACGCAGCTTGTTCCTTCGAACCACCAGGAGTTTGAGAGCTGCCTCTGGAACGTCGTTAGCTACGCCGGAAGGCGTCTTGCTCATCGACTTCTCGATCTTGGTCATCTCGCTGGAGACCGTGTCTAGTTCATCCTGGACGCTCTTCATGTAATGCTTCAACTGGGCTTGAGCCTTGGTGACTACAAACTTGGCAAACGTGTTTTCGGGTGGAGGGTTAGTGGAAGGTCTTTCTGACGACGGTCTTTCTGGTGATATCCTGTCTGTGGATAGTCGGTCTGTTGACAATTTGTCAGAGGATGGTCTTTCTGAGGATTGTAAATCCGAAAACGGTTTGTCCGGGGAAAGTGTCTCAGAGGATAGTTTGTCTGAAGAAGATCCGTCCGCCTCTTCGTATTTACTTGTGGAACTTTCTTTCCTATTATCTTCTTCCTGTTCCTCTTTCGGCGACTCCAATATCTGTTCGTGGCCGCTATCATTGGGAGGTTGGTCATCACTGAAATGAGCGTGCTTGGGAAGTTTATCTACGTCGTCTTCGATGAGGTCGCACTGGCTCGCGATGATTTTGACTACAGCCCCGGGAGCTTGAGTGTTCAGCATACTGAGCCACTGACCAATGGCAGTTCGATAATCGTCCTCACTGAAGGTGGCGCAGTTGTACACGAGTAGGACCAGAGCCTTGGAGTCTAGGAACAGCGGCGTCGTCATCTGGTAGGTGTTGTCGCCGCCGAAGTCGTTGAGCATGAATTCCACGTTGTTGTCGGTTTTCCACAGCATCTGGTGCAGCACCCGCGTCTTGTCTGCCTCGCCGTTGGTTAGACACGACTTCCTGAAAGCCAGGACGTTAGCCAGACACGTCTTCCCCGACTGAGTCGCGCCAAGAAGGAGGATCTTCTGTCGCTGCAGGTTCTCGGTCTTGATGATGGCCAGCTTCTTGAGGTAGTCGTAGATGTCCTCAGGCCTCTCGGTCCGCCACACCTGTGGGGGAGGCTGCTCCAGTGGGTTCTTGTAGACCCACAGCCCGTGCTTGTGGAACTTCCTGTAGCTGTGCGCCACCTTCAGCTTCTGAAGCTTGTACAGTTCCATGGGCAGCTGGCGGATGGCGTTGTCCGTGAGGTCCAGGGTCTCTAGCTCTACCAGCTGGCAGATCTCGTTGGGCAGGGACTGGATGTTGTTGTGGGACAGCACCAGGGACTGCAGCTTCTTCAGTCCTGAGATCTCGCAGGGGAGGCGGCGTATCCGGTTCCCGGACATGTTGAGCTCCTGCAGGTTGGCCAGGAATCCTATCGTGGACGGGACCCGCTCGAACATGTTGTTGCTGACTCTGAGGACCTGCAGGCTGTGGAGACGTCCGATGTCCTCGGGGAGGTGGAGCATGAGGTTGTGCGAGAGGTCCAGGATTGACAGGTACTTCAGGTTGTAGATGGAGACGGGAATTGTCTGCAGGAAGTTCCGACACAGGTAGAACTCCTTCAGAGCCAGATTGTAGACATCCGGCAAATTGTTCAACTTTGTACATTCGAGGTCAAGGCACTCGAGGGAAGGCAACTCGAACACCACCACTGGAATGTGCTCGGACTTTATCTGTCCTTTCCGGAGAAGATTTTCCATGTAGTCGTCCACGACGCCACAGAAACTCCTGTAATTGATGGCCATCGTCTGCAACTTCGGCATTTCCGGAAGCGTCTCCGGCAGACTCTCGATATAGTTCCCCCACAGGAGGACATCCTCAAGGTCCTGACAGAACGCAATCTCGGGCGGCAGCGACGAAATGTTTGTCTGCTGGAGGTTCAGCTTCTGCAGCTTGACCAGGTTTCCGATGTCAGGAAGCAAGATGTTGATCTTATTTCTGCTGATGTCCAGAATCTTGAGTCCACTTAGCCTCCATATGGCTGGCGGGATGAAGGGCAGGTTGCACTCGGAGATCCTCAGTTCCACTAGCTGCTTCAACTGCTCCATCTCCGAAGGGAGACCTCCGAAGTCGAGGGGACTCGTGCACCGGATTCCATTCCGGCTGAGGTCGAGTTTGGTAAGGTTCACGAGGCGTCGGATCTCCAATGGGATTGACCTCAAGTTGTTCGATGCCAGACACAGCTCTCCTATGTCTTTGGCTGAAAGTACAGGAGATAATGTGAACATTTATTTCGGGTCAAATCTGCGCTACATAATTACCCGATCTGTGTGCACTCATTTCCTTCTCAACTCCCTGGGGAGTATATGTTGATGAACATTGGATAGTGCAGAGATTATCTGTTGGAAATTAAGATAATGAATCTATAAAATGTTATTGTATTTTAATTTTGTTTGTAAAATTTGAAATTTTATGGGTGGCAAAAAAAAGAAGCTAAGAAATTGGTTGAAAATTATGTATAGATGTATTATACACTTGAAAATTACGATTGTCAATTTAACAATTGGATTCAACTCACATTTTGAGTACAAATCTTAATTCTTTACACATTTTTTTATGTAAAATAAAATATAAAATAACGAAAGAAACAATTTAAGAAATATTTAAATAGTTTGCATTCTTTTTTTATGAAGAGTTTTGTAGAAGACACAAATCATCATCCATATTATACTATTAGACTATATTGAATAAAAAACAAACATTTTGGATGGAAACAGTATTTGGCCAATAAACTCACACGACAACAGTGACACGGGGACAGAGGTCATCCCCTGTCCGGAGTAGTCCACGATCTTCAGTCCGCTGTCTGTCAGTTCCGGAGATTTGTGGGACGTAGCCTTCTGTCCCTTCTTGGAGGATCCCTTCCTGGTTGATGGGCCCTTTGGGGCCGAGTCCTTCTGAGGAGAGTCATGTCCTTTTGAGGACTTCTGCAGAGTGTCTGGTCCTTTTGGAGACTGCTTCCTGCCTTTCTCAGATTTCTCGACAGATGGAGATTGGGAATGTCCTTTCTGCGACGGAGATTGCTTCCGAGTCGGGGAGGACTTTTGTCCTTTCTGAGAAGGTGAATGTTTCCGAGTCGGAGAAGGACTATTTTTAGATGGGCTCTTGGAGTATTGGGATGGACTGGGTCGTATTGACGGAGTTTTGGCCCTTGGCGGGGATCTGCCTCTGTCGGCCATATTGGTAGCCACTGTAAGTAAAAGACATGTTAAAATTAATAATTTTATACTTTAAAATTTATTAATTGTTTTTGTATGTCATACTTTTACATTAAAATGCTTTTGACTAGAGGAGAAATAAAATATTTGTTAAAGTGTTACTGGCACGACGGCCTCATTTCCTGCCCTGCAGACATGTGACTTCTCTATCATCAGTACACTGTGTCTGAGTGGGGGATCCATGTTCTATCTGTGGCATGATATTCCAGTGAGCTAGCACTATAAAAACTGGTGGAAATCCAGACTACTACAAGCAGTACATATGCATGCAAGCCATGATGTGAGTGAACAAATCTTGAAGTGGTTTTAATCACCAACCAACCAACTGCTATGACGTAAAGTACTAATTCAATCGGTCTGTCTTTGCCCTTTGCGTTAGTTTAGCCTGTGCGAATTTAACAAAGACATTTTTCTATCGATCCAATACTTATGTAGCACATTTTATTTATTGTAAGCATGTAAGCATTATGTAAGTTGTAATCACAGATGATCTGGAGGACTACCAGTTGCCATACGAGGAAGAAATCGGCCCTCACCCCTCTCTGGAGGAGATGCAGGACCTCGTGGTGGTGCAGAAAGTGCGGCCGGCTATGAAGGAGGTCTGGCACACACACCCGGTACGTACACACATGGTTGCCTAGATACAGATGCAGAGGTCTGCTTCACAGAGCCACTGTCGCGCTACGAGAGTCTTGCCTCTCTAGGAGTTGCACTTCTTATATTGCTACAATCAGGGTTTGCCTTTAATGAAAATATCTTCTTGGGCCCTCAGCACATCTTCAATCGGAGACGGTAAACATTTTGTTTTGTTTGATACAAAGCCAGAGTGTTGGCTTATTTTCGTTAGATATCACGACGAAACGCGTTCTCTGCTTGCTAACTGCCTAAGCTGGCGAGGATTCACGTAAGACACGTTGTGATTGGCAATGATGCTTAATCTCGACCAATCAGATCACATAAATGGTGTATAAATGGCTGCATTTAAAGTTGACATTCGGTCTGTAACTCATAACTCGGGAGTTTAAAGTGTGATTTGAGCATCTGGCGTAACTTGAACATAGCAAATGAAATTGTACTTTGTGTGATTAACCCTCTCCCTGCTGGATTAGACAGGTACATCTCTTTAGGGCATCTCTGGTTGCCTTCAGCATGGAGAGGATTAATAGTGCATGCGGCATGAATATACCGCAGGACAGAGTAACGTAATTTTCTTGTCAGCCCGACCTCAAATCAGTCGGTCACTGACCCAGGTTACAATAGTCTAAATTGTCTTCATTATTGAATTACTTCATAGTAAACATACCCCCATCATCACATGTTCTCACTTCCCTCCCTGTCTGCTCGTGTCCAGGGCATCTGTCAGATGGTCAGTACGATAGAGGAGTGCTGGGACCACGACGCAGAGGCCCGACTGTCGGCTGCCGGGGTGGAGGAGCGCATCGCCATCCTGGCGCGCACCGTGAACATTTCTACCTCCATGACTAACCTCACCCCCTCCGTGGACATCCTGGGGACCGAGGACGAGCTGCCGCCCAAAGACTCCAGCATCTAGCGACAGAGATGCGTCTCTGTCTGTCTGTCTGTGTGTGCAGCTACACTACAATATACGGGTGTGCCAAACCATACGCCTTCTGCCAGGCTTGTTTGATACAGAGAAATACACGAGAGAAGGAATACATGAAAGAATGTATATTTTTCGATCACGTGTTGGTCGAATATTGTATATCATTGTTGCACTAGAGGGACTAGCCTCAATTCAATGTGTATTGTTGGAAGGGAAATTTTTAAATGGTGATTAAGATTTATAAATTAAACATTTTTTATTTGGTCTCCCATAAACTATGAGTGAATTTGGAATTTAACTTATGCAGCGAGTGTCATTGTCAATAATCACATTGAGTATACATGGTGTTTATATTAAAACTGAAATTATATTTACAACAACTTTATCAAATTTAACCAAAAAAAATGTCGTTTTTACTTGCCCACACAACAGCTTCCATTTCTTGTATTGAATTGGTGACTGACAAGTCGTATCTTGGAAATGAGTAAAATGGCACTGGATCTTAAACAATGTTTGGATGAATACGTGAGACAACATGGACGACTTGTGTCGAGTTCTGTGTCTCCTGTTTGTGCTAAATGACACGCGAGGTTTGTGTTGACCCCTTCCATGCAGATGTGCTACTGATTACGTACATGGACAAGCGGGCAGCACGGCAGGGTTAAACTCGTGTATTATATTGCCATCATTGTGTATACATACATCATTACGGTTTATACACTATAGGAAGAATACTTGCCAATGGTAACTGCTGGTATTTCAGAACTGTCCACATCTGTGTGCAGTGTTGCAGAATGTCTGTAGGAAGTGTTGCAGAATCTTTGGGAATGTAGGAAGCAGCCGCTAACAACTATCACCGGCAGGAACGCGATACAACAAGAATGGTCGGCAAGAAATCGTGTTGTCACCAGATCACGGAGAGAGAGAGAAAACGGACAAAGCAGTTGAGACAGAGAAATAGAAGTACACTACAGCAGCATTGATCCTAGCAGTTGTAGTTGTTTTGATGGTGTATCTCGAAACTATGCATTGCAATTACATTTCTTGTCCCAGTTGTACTGAGAAGATTGCTGGATCATCAGCTGAGGTTATATTTACGAATTGATATCCTTGTTATTTTACCAATTTTTATAATTATCTCTTTATTTATATAAGAAAAATATCGGAGGCTCGTCACGATCAGCTACATGTTTTGTATTTTTGGTGTTGTTTCACAACGGTCTCGTGTTCACTGCAGGCGCATAGCTGTATATGCAGACTATTATACGTCAATTTCCTAGCTAACTTTATCTTTTAAGCAAAACATAGTACAGTTGGAGTACTCGCATATGGGTGAAATATTCCCGCTGCGATGTAAAGCACTAATTCAAAACTTGATTCATACGTCACGATTCGATACGATATACGTGATACGATACCTCAATAATGTGTTTGATCGGAAAAACAAAAAGATACTTTGATGCTGAAATATTGCAACTGATGATTTGGCAAATCCAATGATGGCGATTCCTTTTATTACTATTTCGCTGTTTTTGCGGTAATTATTCTGTATTACTTTATTCAATGACGTGCTGTTTTGATCGGTTCGGCTATTATCTATAAGACGTTATGGTGGACAGCTAAAGGAACAGCCTGGATATTTCCATGAATAAAATACATCTGTATCGTTGTGTATCGATATGTAGCCTCACGATACAATACGCGAATAGTTAAACTTTGTATCGCGATGTACCGGTCAATCATTGCACCCCTACTCTTCTCCATGCTGAAGGCAACTGGAGATGCCCTAAAGGGATGTGCCTGTGCCTAATCGAGCAGGGAGAGGGTTAACGGATATGAGAGTCGTGAAATGACACCCTAATCATGCAGAAACAGTTTCTGATGACGATTAGTCTGTTAACATTGCAGAGCTCCATTTCCAGTCTGCACATGCGGAGAAAGTTGTTAAAGAATCGATTCCGTTATTTTAGTAACCAGCAATGTATACAAATCGTCCGATATCGGTGTCAGTCGGATGCGCAACATGAGAACAGAATTGTTATAATGTGAAGCCAGTATGTCGATGTATCTATGAACATTTCTTATCTTTGAGATTGATCCTCTCGGTGATAATGCTTGATTGAGTTACTCGGGAATCATGTTTTTATCATTGTGTACAGCGTGTAAATAGAACTGTTTGTATAATGTGTAGAATATATTGATATACCTGTAATATTGTTTGCTCGCCCGTAAATTATGATATTATAACTTATTAACGTGAGTAATAACAAATGAAATAATTATTGAGGATGTAAACTATTTTTTGTTGCTGTACATGTTAATACCTGTATAGATGATTCTCCCAGTAGCCAGTGTTAAATGAAGAAACAAAATGTTTTTGAAGTGGTAGTATTCTTCCCATCATGAAAAGTGATTCAGTAGATGTCTATTTTTGTGTACGTAACCACCTTCCTACATACGCACATTTTCTTTAACTGTAAGGCAATAGTTATTTGATTCCCTGGTTTACGGATTTTTCTATGATAATTTTGTCTCGGGCGGTCAAAAATATAAATAAATATAATTTTATATTTTGGCCAGTCAGTCGTGTCCAGTATAAAAATTGTATAATGTGTAGAAGATATTGATATACCTGTAATATTGTTGTTCGCCCATAAATTTTTATATTATTACATATTAACACGAGTAATACCAAATGAAATTATTATTGAGGATGTAAAAAAATAAAATATTTCATAATAATTCGTTAATAATAATTGGAGATTATGAAAGGTCGGTTAACAGAATATAATTATACTTGGCCAATATAATTGTCAATAATTGTTATGAAAACCAGTACACATGAATTATTCAGATTTGAATGCACAATTATTTGTAAAAATAGTGCTTGTCAATAGTAGTAATTGTTATAGTTAGACTTTTGTTACACACAGTAACCTGTAAGCAATTAAATTGGCTTTGACTTTTATGTCAACCATTGCCTGCAGGTTCATGGATTATAAGACTGTTCCCTCACCATTTATTATTTTAATTTTCTAAAGGCTAGTACACTGTCAACGGAATATAATATAAATAATTATTTGTATTTTCCAAAGTTGAAAAAAATTGAGGTCAGCAGATCCGTAAACCAGTGAATCAAATAACTATGGCCTAACAAAGCTCAGTCAATCATGCACATTATTATTGAAACAGTTTCTGTTTCTGGTCTGTCTGGTGGCCAACTACATTTTTTGTCATCACGTTCTATTGTATACATGAAACGAGCAGACCGTGGCGTTTTTTGGCTAACATTGGCTCTCCCATCATAGATGCACAATTGCAGTTTTATATATTTATAGGTTGTTGGTTGAATCCAACTAATGGGTAAGACAAAAATCTATTGTGACAGTGTTATTTATAATGTGTGCCACAGTTACTGTTTGTATCTGTAGTGTTCACTGCAGTTAGGTTAGGATGGTATGGTGCAGTAAAAGTTTAATACGATACTCGTTGAAAATATGGATGCTGTTATTCAGGGAAGAATCGTGACCTCATTGTGACCTTCTGTCGTGTGCCAGTTATTAACACACACACACACACACACACACACACACACACACAGAGTAAAGGGGTTAACTAACACTTAAGGCTCGTATCTACAGCTGAGATTTATATGGTTAAAACTAGTAACTATAGTAACATGATCTACTCTCCGTCCATTCGCTATTATATTATTTTCTGCAGCAAAATTTTACAGGTTTTTTGGTGTCCTGAATTTTATTAATTTATTCAACAATGTCTCGACCATTTCAGAAACAAAGCTCGGAAGCAGTTAATAGTGTTGTTGAAAATGCCTAGTAGACATTCTATTTTCTAATTCTAAACAGATTGATGTTTTCATTAGTTATCTTAATTTGTTATTGATATTAGGATTTTATCAGAGAGAGATTTTCATTACAAGTGATGATAGGAATATTGTTGACGCATTGGATATCATAATAATATGAGCTTAAGTCTGTCCTAAGTAAAGTGCCACATTTTTATGATGTTACAGGTGTTGTACATTGTAACAATAGAGGTAACACAATGACTTAAAACTGTCGCGTATGGGTGAAAGATTCCTACTGTGACGTAAAAAAAATAATTCACTCACTCACGACTGAAAACACGTTGAGTAATTCATCGAAAAAGACCAAAGACAACATTTAACATTAATAATGACTGTAAATGGCCACAGTGTCGAAACACATTCAGATATCACCATTTTCTTTATATTCTTAATGCTTCTCACCGGAATACAAGCGACGGGACTGATAATTTGGGCTATAGGCTGTATGGGAGGGATTTTGTATCTAGGTCTGTTTGCCAGGCTCTATTGGCTGGTCCTGCATGGAAATGTTTTAGAATGTTTTTGTTTGTTTTTTAAATCAGAATTTCTATTACGACATTTAAAATATTTGATAATTTTTAACCCTCGCCCCACCCGGTGTCCCATTCAAACTCTACGTATGTACAATAAGGTAGTGGGGTGAGGGATAAACTAAGTGTTAATATAGTTTTGTTGAGAATTTTAATGAAATTCATCACGAGAGGTCTGATGTGCGTTCAGGCTGTACTACCTATCTCTACATGGTACTATGTCGTACTACGGAAGCCATTCAGCCAGCATATATAGTACTAAGTAGTACTACTTTTCACTACAGGTTTGTACCCCCATAGTGTTTTGTAGGAAAACCCAAAGCATGAATGGACTGGACGCATGCGCAAACCGATTTCTTGCTATTTTACTACTAACCCGTTCAGCCAACCACTACTTTATAGAAAAGTAGCGTAGTGCAATATAGTGCAGTGTAGTATAGTGTAGTGCAGCCTGAACGCACCTCGGTTATTATATAAGATTTTAGCAATGCATCCTTAGGACTTTATCTATATGTAAATATATTGACCAATAATGTGCATAGATTTTTATTTTTTATGTTTCATGTCTGTGTTTACTGAGCATTGGCATTCTGTTTAAGATTGTTCAGCATTTTGTTTTATATCCAGCTCTTTTGTCTCCTGTTTAAATAATTGCATATTTCAGTGAGAGTTATCCTTCTTGGATGGACATTATTAACAAAATGTTGATGTTTAAAAATATTTTTGCTACAATTATTCAGAACTTAGAGAAATTAAATAAAACTATATGGTGTTGCAAGAAAGTTATTATTGTATGTAATCTTGAGTATATGCATAGTAAAGACATTTTTAATGGCTTGTTTATGAAACTATATTGTTACTGCTTTCTTGTTTCCCCCCAATGTGCACTGTATATGTTGCTTATCTATTATGTTCTATCAATGTCTATGGTCCTATTCTTATACTGTGTATGATATTTTTTTAAACGGAGAATTTTCCTCACTACTGCAGTCAAACGTATTGTTGGTCTAGGTTAATGGCGACATTTGCAAAATACCTTTCTTGTATATTATGAACTAAAACTAATAAATTTGAGTTGAAATAACTTGGTATCACTAATTGGCAGTTTGTACTAGGTGCTATCAAGTTTACCACATGGTTAAAAATCCTTGTAAATATTTCATTAAAGAAGTCGATCTTATCAAATGTTAAATATTATAGTAGCTGGATTTTCTGAAATGCAAGCAATATATTATCAAAGCGGTATCATACCTATGAAGATACTAACCTAATGCTGTTTGGTCACAATAACATGTCTGTAGTTTGTGTAACTGGGATACTCTGGTCTGCGTTTAATGAAAGGGTCGTGCCAGTAGTCAGGGGCCTATCTTGAGGTTTACATCATCTACTATACTAAGAGCATGGCATGGGCTCTGGTCTAGGGCAGGACTACATACGACACAGTCGTAAAACGCAGGCCTGCTTTGACATGCAGGGATAAAATTCCTCCTGTAGCTTATATTTGGCAGTTGCCCTCTCTGGGTACTGACATCCATTCTCATACTCCGGAACATACATGAAGTTGTGAATTATACTGTTTCGTATATCGTATAATCCCTGTCTCGACCAAATCACTGTTTTAAATTTTACTGCCCTGGTCTGCGCATCTCGAAAGTGTCATACTGTTGTAGTCCTGGCCGATAGGGTGTACACCATCGTATTACTGCAGCTGGAAGTGAGGTAGACCTACATTTGCGTCTACCAGTACGACCATTTCGTGAAACGCAGGCAAAATGAGAGATCGACTGCTTATGGATCTTTTTTGTTAAATACCCATTTTTGTTGTTAGAAAGAAAGAAAAAATAGTACTGTATCTATGAATATCTGCTGTACTGTTTTTTTGTGTTTTTTTGGGGGGGGGGGTTGGGGGATGTTTGTGCATCTATTTTCATGTACTTTGAAATAGGTCATTGACATCAGAAAGGTCAAGTCAGATCAAGTCAGGTCATATCCTCAACTGACCTTTCCAAACATGAATAATGAGTCTACCTCACGTGACATGCTATTATATTTGATATATGTAGTTCATATTAACTTACTGAGAAAATTATCAAATTTGGATTATGTATTTAATTGTGTTTGTTCTTTTAGTATCATTGGATCATATTGAAAGCATTGTGCTAATTCACTGTAGTTGTTACTAGTCATTCAATTGTGCTATTTCCCAAAGAAATTTGTATACTTAAATTATAATTACAATCAGAAAGTTAAACATTCTCTTGATGGGGTTGCATGCATTTTATTTCACTTCGAATTGGTATACTGTATTTACAACTTGTGCTTGAAGTTTTGAAACAGCAGTGAGTGTTTTGTGGAAGGTTGGGTTGCTGTGATGACATGTATTCTCTTTTTTAAAGTCCAACATCTATTTTTTTCAGGAAAGATTATATGCAACGATAAAATGGCAAATTCTGATTGTACATAATCTGTAGTTATAGAATTTACTCATAAATTTGCATTTTAAACCTACTGTATAATAACAGGCCAAAACAAATCTTATTACATACTACGAATACTTCAGCCAGTGTTAAGTGAATTGAAAAGTTGTAATTTCTAGCTTTTCTTGTAGGTAAGCCCCTCATGCCTAAATAAGGTTGTATTAGCTTCTGTCCAGCGCTATTGAGAGTATCTGCCCTCTCCCTGCACAAGCTCTGCTCTTTAGATCGTCACATATGGGTGAAAGATTCCCACTGCGACATAAAACAATAATTCACTCACTCACTGCTCTTTAGGGCATCTCCAGTTGCCATCAACATGGATATGGTTAAACAGTGCATTCTGGCTGATTTATCAATATTTTAATTTGTAAATATGAGAATATCATTAGTTCCACTCCTGATAATGCCATATTCCACAGCAATCCTAAGCAGTCATAAGATGTTGGCAGCATATTACAAACAAAACTGGTAATCTTAATTCGTCCAAAATTGTGTTGATTTAATGGTCTTATTTTTTTCAGTGTTATGAGAGGTACAGTAACTTTAGTCTGTAAATATTTCAAGTAAATGTAAATTCTATCCTGTGTGTACAGTGAATTGGGGTCCTTTTCCTGGCATTCAGTTTATATACAATCGGGTGAATTGTTGTCGATATTTGTGTCTGTCTCTCTGTGGTTGTTTTATTTGTTGCTTTACAGGCAACATCAAGAAAACTCGGTTCCATTTTGTTTTTAACTTTTCTTAATTGTAATATTAATTAACGCATTTCCTTTATTTTATTTTGTTATTGTACTACAGTATATTGCAGGCTCTTTTAATTGTCTATACAAATCAAAGAGTAGTGCACAAATTCATACACTATAAACACACGAATCTTGAATATTTTGTATTATTTTAATTTTAAATTCGTAATTGAGAGGTAATAGTGGGAGCCTAAAGTCTACGCAGTAACCCAGAAAATGGTATTATGTCAATCTTTTCTTCAAAGCTCAATATTTCCGGCAAAATGACCCTTTAATGGGTTGACCCAGATGCAACATTGATTAGGAAGAGGTTATATATAATAAATAACGACCTACTTATGGCTATACATTGTCCCGGTGTTGCCCTTGAATGTAAAAATAGTTCATGCTCTGTGGTACTCATCAGTGTAAAGCTTTGACTAGACCAATTTAAATAGTTTTTTCAGATTTTTTATTTCAATAGTCTTACCAACAAAATCATCTAAAGATTTTTTTTTAAAATCTGTTGTGAATACGTTTAATATTTTATTTTATTATTGTTATGATGGGGTTGGGTTGGGTATTTTTGGCAGGATAATTTAATGAAATTATTGATCTATAAAAGAAGTATTTAGATTGGTCTTGTCAGTTGACTGATGCATGTCTACAGATTACAGCTACATGTATACAGATAACTGTATACAGATGTAATGTTCATCTGTACATTCTCACTAGGTATACACATGGTATATGTGCAAGTCTGTCTATGTCTTTGCCTACTGAACAGGAGATTTCTATTTTTATATACACAACTGTGGACAAAGCCACAGACAGACATTGCTTCATTTGAATCGTTTGTTCGGACAATAGTGTTACAGAGCTATTTCCGAGCTATATATTAATCATCCCCTTACCAACGCCCTCTATAGGTTGTGCTCAATTTGTCAGTATCCTAGTGGATATGTGTCAGCCGTGATTGAAACCTGTCATAACATGTTGATGTGTTTATTAACTTTGAACAATAAATTACTTTTTCGAGCCAGAGGTGATGTGTTTATCAACTTTGTGCAAATTATAACGACTTTTAAAAAATCCTGCTGCAAGTATAAGCAACAAATTCAACTTTTATTACCAGTTTAGGAATATTTATTAAATTTGCTGACAAACACATTTGATGATATTCCACCATGGGTGCTTGCAAGTTGAGGACAAAGCTATAGCATGTTGACGTTGAAGATCATTGTGTTTTCCAACCATTCAGATATTGCCGGCTACTGCTGCAGTTGCTGCATTCTGGACTCTTGAACAATTATAAAGGTGGCATTTTGGTTTTGAGTATGTACTACATTTCAGGCTTATCAAGTTGATGAACGGGTTTCTAATTGATTGCTTTTATGTCCGTACAGGTATTTATCTCTAGAATTGTCATCAATAAACTATAGTGTTTGTTAATAAACATCAATAGGTTAAGCCATGCGTTTGTTGTTTGTAAGTGCATCGTGGCAATGCAGTTATCATGTAACGTCGAGTTGCATATTCAAACACAAATGACAATTGGTCACGTGAGATTCATCAATCAATAATCAGGGTAATTTAGACAAGGAAAGTTTTTGAATAGTGTATATCTTGAGATATCGAGGTAATGGTCATAAAGGAGAACACATTTCAACTTGTGAGTTGGCCATATATTTGTTTTCCCTAATAAGTTCATGAATTGTACATATAAGAATTATTGCTTCGAAAAAGTCGCATTAAAATTTGTATGCACGTTTTTATACCATCCCATGGCCTAGCTGCAATCCTGTATCTAAAAAGTGCCCGTTTACTATTTTGCTATCTATATGACACCCTTTAAAGGATAGCAAAATAGTAAACGGGGCACTTTTAGCTACAGAACTGCAGCTACCCTGGGCCCAACGAATCTTCTGTACTGCACGAACTGTCGTACCTCATCGCAATGTTCATGACGACACCTTTTGAGTTTTATAAAGCATGACAAGTCCACTTCGTACATGTATACTTGAATATAGATAACCTGAGCGTTTGTGTGCACTAAGATATTAGTAAAGCTTTTTAATGCGGCAGCATGCATCTACATAAGTAACGCCTGCGTGACATAACTGTTGATAACGATATATGTTTCACCTGTCCGTACATGGACAACATGAATATTCATGGTTGTCATGTGACCAATTATCATTGGTGTTCGAATACACGTAAATCGCTGCTACGATAGAACGGCACCCCACCACATATTTAGCAAAAGTATGAAGTGAAATAGTAAGGTTAAATAGACAAACATTTTATTCGGCGATCTACGAAGTTGTAATATTGGAACTGGTTGGGTACAAGTATTTCCTAACGTTACTGTTGTACTTTCCTAGTACTTTTACTACTAACGGAACGGTATACATTGGGATGTAATTTACATGACGTAACGATGTAATAGAGATCGGGCCCAAATAAATTTATTCATGGTATTGTCCACACACACACACACACACACACACACACTTACGAAGCAGTTACTTCCATATTGCATTCATATGTATGCCTACTAGTAAGCGTATGCCTATATACGCACGTATGCAGTATCTCGAAAGACCTGACCTTATCGATTGAGATAATTCATAACGTAAACTCGTCATTTGAGATCAATAATGTTAGGCCTGTAGTTGAATGAACACAGCAGAACAAGTCTATCTTGTCATACACGTATAATATCATCATTGACAGACTACTATTTATGTAAATTGCGTAAATAGTAAATACATCTCTACTTTGCATTACACATTCCTACTTTGTACTACATATATCCATACTTAGTAATTACATACTTTCTACTTTGCATTACACACATCCCTATTTTGTATTACATAATTTCTACTTGGATTTAATATGTTCTGATGCTAATATAGGTAAGATGCGATCAAAGTAGGCCTACCTTATATAATTAATTAGTTGCCGTTATTTATTGATTACCTCGAGTGCGCTGTAGATGTATGTATAATAATAATAATAATAATAATGATAATGATAATAATAATAATAATGATAATAATAATAATAATGATAATAATAATGGGCGTGACACATAATAAAGATGTTTAGCCTTGCCTACTATAAAATGTAAACAAAACAAAATTAATTAACCAGGAAGATTATTTATTTCGTTTTGAAGTTATACATGCTACGCCTGAAATAATGTGTACGTGTAAGAAGAGCTTAATGAGCTTTTTATTGTTAATATTACTATAATACTAATATTAAGATCTAATCATGCCACTGAACGGAACAGGTTCGTCTAAACACAACACGAAGCATGCTGGGATAGCACATGATGTCATTTTCGGGATATTTATAGCACGAACATGTCGAATCCTCGCCTTCTCATTGGCTGCCACGTGTGTCAGATACTAAATTTAGAAAAGGTATTGCACCATAAAGCGCAAACCTGCTGTAAGCTGTCATAGCAGAGAGCGACAGTAAGAAGGACGGGTGGGACAGAGACCGAAACAAGACAGGTACGACGGAAATTAAGTCTTAAATAATGAGCAAATCTAATTAAAAGTTACCTTTTATATGAACCCGTTTGTACGATGCTGTATTAATGTATTTATATTAACACAATATGCGTATATTTACTTTACAGAGCGCCACAGACGGCTGCCGAGAGTAGGTTATTCTGGCTGGTGAGATAACCTCCGACACATCAGGCTTGTCAACCAACGACTTGTACACACTGGAAGATTTCCTACAGTCGGCTGACACCAACAAAAACATGATGCAGGGAGACGGAGAAGGTTCGGTGTTTGTCCCAACCACCTACGACTTTATTCCTGATTCGCTGGATGACCTGGTTAATTGGCTGGACCTCAAAGACGAAACGGCCACGAAAACTCAGGGAATCCGGCCATTGCACACGTTTACTACGGAAGAACAGTGGCCTATTTAACGATGGTAAATTCCTTAATTATGTAAAACAATTCTTTAATTATTGTATCATTCATTCGTATGGTTGTCATTGTAAAGAAAGTGTTTGAAACCGGTTCAAACAAGTATTACTAGTATGTACAATCTGTACGATTATTGCATCATTTCCAAGTGATATTACATTTCTGAAAACCCCCAGCTATTTAGAAATGTTATATTTCAACAAATGTGAAATAGATATAGTTGCCAGAATAAGTAAGCATAGAGTGCTCTAGATCTAATGTCCTAAAAGTAGGCCATCCCGAATAAACTGATCGTGTCGGCCTTGGTAGGTTAACCGCATCACGTGGCACATAGGTAAATGTTTACCGTCTCTTAGCGATCATGTTACAACAACGTGTGTTTCTAAAAATAGCACATAGCTGGCTGGGTCAGCGAAAACCCATACATTGCTTGATATTTCATCAGGGCCAAAATTTGTTGTGCAACAACTTGAAATGTACAAAAGGAAAAGCATAGTCCAGTTTATATCATTTGGCATCCAGGACCGGCATCCAAATGTGTTCCTTGTAGTGATTGATTGGGGTTGTTAAAAAGATATGAAATTCTACAGATATTGTGCTTCCAAATATTCTTCAACATTTCATCACACTTTCAACCAGGTGAGCTTGCACTTGGAGCTGCACATGTTTACATTTTCCCCCTTTATTTATTTATTTATTTATTTATTTATTTATTTATTTATTTATTTATTTATTTATTTATTTATTTATTTATTTAT
>JAUTBT010007221.1:0-45709 GCA_032361225.1 Lepetodrilus schrolli
TTTATCCTTTTTAAAGGAAATTCAACTTTATGAAAAGTTTTAATTATACACTGTCTTATCGTTGTCTATTTATCTATATTCTTTATATTACTGTGGACTTTTTGCATGGTTTTTCACGCTTGTTTTTATTTTTTTGCATGATTGTATTTTAGAGTAACGCTGTAGTCGTCACCTATGGGTGAGATATTCCCGCTGCGACGTAAAAAATAAATAATAATAATAATAATAATAAAGAAACAATTTTCGATAGTTTTTCTGTTCTTTTTATTGCAATAATACTGCTGTAGTTGTTTTTTTCATTCTTCATTATTTATTTACTTAAAAATGATGAGATAAATTTTGTTATTACAGTACCATTGAGATATCACCCATGTCATAACTCTTCTGAGTTATCTAACTAGTGTAATACCACTTTTCCGAAATATAAATGTGCTGGTACTACTTTTACCTTCTGTGAATGGTTACGTGGTCACAAGATAACGGCACAAGTGACGTCATGAGAACTGACAGATGACGTTGACCATACTAAAATGTCAAAATCGCACATCGTCAAGTTACATGATCAAGTTTTGAATGACTTTATAAACACTAACACCATATATTCCTATGAAAACAAGTTTGAATTCACTATTCCTTGATTATTTTTAAGTTGTATTTCTTTTGAATTCAAGGAAATATTTATTTGAAAAGGGTGTCAAGCAGTCAAGCCTCTGTACTCATACTATTGTATGTATTTATGGGCATGTCCTATGTAGTCCAAACTGATGGTAAACACATTGTAATCAATTTATTTTCATGTCAGAGTTGGTAGTGTAAGACATAAAATACTAAACTTGCTTCCATTTGATTACCAAACCATTGGGACATGCGAAACCAGTGGGACATGCAGAAAATGTATCTTGGTACCAAATATACTTGTGTAGATACATCAAATGTCATGTATACTTTCAGATAAATATGTTTGACAATGAAATATGTTAACAAACCACGATTTTATGCCATTAATTATATTAGAAAAGTAACATGTAAGATGGGGGCAAGATGCCCTTTCCCAAAATTTCGAAACTCAGCAGATATTTGGATGTTGTTCATATCTTCAGACACCTGTGATTGTACGCCTTTAACCCTCTCCCTGCTGGATTAGATCCAGCCACAGCTCTCTAGGGCATATCCAGTTGCCTTCAGCATGGAGAGGGTTAAACAAATCTTAAATATATTTCCATATTTTTACTTGCATTACTCATCTCACGGATATCGCCAAAATAGGCCCGCTCAAAGATACATGTACTTGTGTCAGCGGTCAAAGGTCGCAATGTATACTATTTCATACACTACACTACAACAAAGGCCTATTTCCTTGTGTTTCCTCATCTGCTAACCTAATCCTCAAATATCCTCAGATGTACGCCAAGATCAAATATCGCGTGAAGGAAATTTTTGCAGTCATCCCATCGTAATAATTATACACAGGGGTTCGGTGATATATCTATATAGATCTAATAATTTAACAATAATAATAATATTTTAAAATAATAATAATAAAAAAATATTATTGAAAATAAAATAGATATGCACATTTAAAATTTCAGTCGAGTGTTGAGGGAGCATCAACTGTCCTCCCTTGTTATATATTAGATTGCTAGGTGAGGTTGATCTAGCATGTCTCCTTTATATTATTTTTTTAAATTATGGGTACTAATGCATATTTTTGGAATGCCTTAAATAAATGGAATGTTAGGTGATGTTATTACATATTACATCCGAGAAATATCTATAAATTATTCAAGGTGAGTTTCATCACCATTTTCCACAAGTAGGGAGTGAGTGAGTGATTATGGAGTTTAATGTCGTTGCGACCTAAGTAGTGAAGAGAACCCACTACAGCTTTATACGATGATGTGATACAATATCCACAAGACACAAATGACATCGACAAACGTATCGATAAACCAAGGTTTGGTAGAAATTAATAAAAATTCATTAATATCAAAATGAAAATGTTGATTTATTTATTTTAAGTTTTTAGACAATGCTAAAACACGTATTTAAAGACAAATCCCGTAGTACCTTGATATATACGTTATACGTGATACTGATCTTGGCCTTTGGCCCTGTGTGATAATGAAGTGAGTAAATAATAGTGAAGCATTATCACCTCCTAGCCATACCAAATATTGACCCATATTAGCAGTGAGACGATTAACACGTGGCTACATTCATGAATAAGTGTTAAAGGAGTATTTGTAAACATAACCCATACAATGTAAACACCTTGACCTCTAAACTAACTGACCATGCATTATGCGAGACTGACACCCCCTAAAATATTGAAGATAGCACAAGTTAAAACACAGCCTATAATTTAAATGTTATAATTTATGCACGTCTGATGGGGCATTACATGAAAACAACACACACTGCTGCAGTTGGACTGCACACCCTGGAGGGATATGGCTGTATGTAATCTCGAACCCAAACCGATTTCGTACCCATGAAACCTAGGTAATTTCGTAACCAAAAAATATTTTGTATTGCTAGGTATCAGTAGCTTGATGCTTATTTTTTGTTTGGGTACGAAGTTACCTTGCAGTAGTTTCGCACCTAAACCTGTGAGGTAATGAAGTTTGCGGCAGTATTGTGATCGAGACAATTGAAGCGCTTATAAAAACGTAACATACAACAAAATTCAAATAAGATTCAACAACTTTATTTAATTATATACTCGCTGAGTTACAAAACAATACAAGCTATATGACACATTATATATAAGGTTAAAACAATTACTATAATTTATAATAATACATAACACATTGTATTATAATTAAGTATATTAATTATTGTTATAATAGTATTTAACAAAGTATATATCTATAGTAATATTATTTAACAAAGTATATAGCTATAGTAATATTATTTAACAAAGTATATATCTATAGTAACTTGGAACAAAAGTAATATATAAAAAAAACACTACAGTGCACTACAAGAATAGGAACAGAAACAAAAATGCAACAAGAACAAGCAACAAATAGAAATATCAGTTATAATAATATTTACCAAATTATAAAAGTTTATAAAGATATATCATAAAGTTAATGCAGTTCATATATAAGAGGAACATTCAAAGAACGAAGTTGTAACAGGAATAAAATTAATATAAAAATACTACTGTGCGCTACACAAACAACTAAAACAGGAACAGAAACAAAAAAAATGCAACAAGAACAGGCAACAAGTATATACAGTTCTCACATGAAGTCATAGGTTTAGTCACTTAGTTCGCACATGATGACATAGGTTTAGTCGCTTAGTTCTCACATGTCATAGGTGTAGTCACTTAGTTCTCACATGTCATAAGTGCAGTCACTTAGTTCTCACATGATATCATAGGTGTAGTCACTTAGTTCTCACATGATGTCATAGGTTTAGTCACTTAGTTCTCACATGATGTCATAGGTGTAGTCACTTAGTTCTCACATGATGTCATAGGTGTAGTCACTTAGTTCTCACAGTTCACACAGTTCATTCCGAAGAAATCCTCGGTCCGTTGATCTTAGCCACTTCACGTAGTAGTTGACTTGGTGTAAGATGTCCGATGATCATTTCCGATTGGTATTTATTAACTGATTTAACAACTGTTGATTAAATTATTCCTAAGTGTGAGATCAACATCTTCTAAGTACAGTAGTTGTGAGATCAACGTCTTTAAAATACAGTAGGTTGATTGCAAGTCAATTACGGGTTGTATTTGCACAACTCGGTGCTCATTAGATAAGACGGAAGCCGGAGTTCACTTAACTGAATGCGGGCGAGATGAAGACAAAGACGAAGACAAAGACCCTGTAGGTGGTAAACAAACAGTTGTTGTCTCCCCACAATAAAGAGCAGGATACTACAACAAGGCACAAATCCGAAGTCACTCGTGTATATTTCAGCTAAATTTTATTGTCATAAATTAAAAAATAATCACGTCGTACATTTTGGTTACAAAATTAATTCAAGGTAATTTCGTACCTAACTTGTTTTATTGTCATAAAACATAATCACTTCGTACATAACTTTTGGGTACGAAATTAGTTCAAGGTACAAAATTACTTCAAGGTAACTTAATATGGTATGGATACGAAATTTCTTCTAGGGTACGTAATTACTATCACTTTTGGGTACGAGATTACCCAAAAGCAGGGGTAGGAAGTCGTTTTGGTTACGAAATTACCGACTCCCGAGGGATATATGTGCTATTATACTGAATATTCGTTACCGACAATAGAGGGGCCCCTGATCTCACCTTTTGCCCAATATTTATACATGTAGTTGATAGACATGATACATCTGATATTGATAATAGTGCAGACGGCGTACGGTGAAATATTCCCATCTGTGGCGTAAAACACCATTTCATTCATTCATTCCGTACACCCCTAACTGTGCAGTTAATCGTGGCTGTATAGTAGTAGTGTACAACATACAAATGGGTGGCTATGGCGCGTACCTGTTTCGTCCATGTGGCCACATCACACATGTGTCTTCTCTGTGGTGTATCTCCTCTCTCGGGATTGTCCTGACTGGGGTGACTCCCAAGGAATGGTCATTCCCCAACGGTGCATTAACTTCACACTCACGGGTTATCAAGTTGAAGGAAACACAAACTGTAAACCAACAGTAATGACAAGTGGCCTTACACGAGTTCCTGATTCTCATTGGTACTCGTCATCAGTCTGTCAGTGTTAACGTCAGTCGAACGTCGTATATAAACATGCATGCACCAGTCGATTTGGATGCATGTAGCATTGCATCCTGGTTCCCGGTTACGTGGGCTACCGCTTTGCTGCACACTAAGGCAAAGCGGTAGCCTACGTGACCGGGAAACAGGATGGTAGCATTGTTACTTTTCGTTCTGAGTACATGTAGCCTAAAACTTGTTAAAATACGTGTATTTGTAATATTTAATAAATTTAATAGCTACTTTCAATGGATTGTTCTTTGGTATCTCCGTGCAGTTAACACCAGCAAGGAGAGGGTTTATTTAACAAAGTTGCCTAAAATACATTTTCATTACTAATACAAATAGATACTCTGTACATCTACATAATGTATTGTTGTGCACTGAAATCAATATTATAACAAGAAATTAACGTGCTACATTATTTTTTTGATTGAACACCTGTTCGAATGCGGTTAGTCATATTAATACTGAAGGTAAATACTACAGTTAGGTAAATCCCCTGTTATTGTGACGCTCTGATTGGATTTGCTGTGGGAACGTCAGCATTTCTTCAAAATTAGATGCAATGGACCAAATATATAAGAGCTAGTATGGATATTCGTGTTGTTTGATGATCACACTGTGGCAATACACTGTTCTATATTGCAGACTATATCAGACAGATACAAATTGCCAGAACTTGCTCTGGAAAACATTTTATAAACGTTTCAAGCGAATTTACTAAACCTGAAGTGTTATATTTTACATTTCAGTAGGTGAAAGAAGTGTTATAAAATATCATAACTGTTTTGTGAACCACGTTGAAGGGGTCTTGAAGGTATGCATATCACGGGTTTGTTTAAATATTTCATGGTCAAACGTATTTTTACCTGAAAGTATGTACATTTGATGTGTTTACACAAGTATATTGGGTAACCTACTAGATTTTCCGCATATCCCACTGGTTTTTACCACTGCGTTGAAGGTACATGGACATTTTTTGTTATCTATTAAAGCGTGCTCACGTTTTATTAAAGCATGCGCATGAACTATTTAAAGCGTGCGCACGAGATAGTAAAGCGTGCGCACGAGACAGTAAAGCGTGCGCATGAGATATAGGGTCTACGCCGTTTGTATTTATCATCTATTCTAGCCATCTGAAAATGGGCATTAATATTTGAGTTATATCAAATATATGTTGCATACGATGTGTGTGTGAGTGAGTGAGTGAGTGAGTGTGTGTGTGTGTGTGTGTGTGTGTGTTTTCCATGTCCCTTTTAAATGATACCTACATCATGTAGGACACGTGATTTGGAGATAGAACAATCTGACATCACCATATCGAGATGAAACGTTTACTGTTCTATCTCCAAATGGTATTTCAAGGTAATATAGAAATTTGATTTGCTTGATCATGGCCGTAGCTAGCATCAGAAATGCAATATCCTGTACTATTTGGGATAGCTCGAGATTCCTCTAGCCTTCCCGGTTGACCAGAAGAGACTTTTTATATGGGTGTGGCCAAAATCAAATGTCCGATAGTAAAAGGGGCCATCTAACTGAACTATGTACGGAAGAAAGTGGTTGCCAAAGTTCATGTTTATTAAAGTAGTGGCCAAAGTTCATGTTTAATAAAGTAGTTGCCAAAGTTTGTTTATTAAATTAGTTGCCAAAGTTCATGTTTATTAAAGTTGTGGCCAAAGTTCAAGTTTATTAAAGTGGTTGCCAAAGTTCATGTTTATTAAAGTGGTTGCCAAAGTTCATGTTTATTAACGTGGTTGCCAAAATTCATGTTTATTAAAGTAGTTGTCATCTCTCTAGAAAAGCAAACTGATCTTTCCCAAATTGTTTTCGACAATAACGTCATACATTTCAACTTTCAAGTCAAATTACAGTTTATTTATTGTTATCTAAATGTTGTTTATGGACTTTAAGGATTAAGTATAGGCCTCTGTCATGTATCTGTGCTATTCTGTGACTGTAATGACTTCATGGGTTCTATTCTAATAAATGCATTACCCGGTACAAGAGCTGTGTATTTGTGTGTTTGTTCGTGTCATTCTATCCATATAGTACCCCCTTCCGCAATTTAACGTTTAACATAAATACTGTGTACGTTTAAAAGCGCAAACGATCGAGCATCCATTAATATATAGTATGTAGAAGAAATGGATTGAATACTGTAACACTCAAGTAAATAGACCAAGTATCGTTATGTGGACTGCATGAACTGATTATCTTTTAGTTTTCGTTGTATTGCCATCAACCGAGGTTATACGTTTATGCATAAATTATCACACACGCACACACACACGCACACACACACATACACAAGCACACAGACACAAACACACAAGCACACACACAAACACACACACACACACACACACACACACACACACAAACAACCATTGTATGTAACAAATATTTGTTCTAAGGATGGTAATGTCAATTTCCAGATGGCTACAAGTATATAGTAGTTGCAATAAGAAAAAATAACGTCATTTTTATTCATGAAGGATATTCTGCTTCTTGCTACCATGCAGAATACCGTAGGATTACTACTATTATATTCTGTATTGTTCTTGTACTTCATGTGTACGATCGATCTAAGAATTTTTACACTTAAATATTTGCACAACATATTTCATTGTAGTAGCCTGCGCATTTGTATCAGACCTTATTCAAATATTACTTTCTATTGAATTATTACATTTAGTTGGATTGATTATACAATAGATTTCTTTCTGTTTTTATCGTCGGATTAACCTAAATTGTCTATGCATTAGGCTAATTACAGAGTCTGCTGCAGGTAATCTTATTGTTGTGCTAACACTCTCCTTAACATTGCTATTCTCTCCATAGTGGCATCTAATTAACGAACTAATGTCATGTAATTATATTTTATGCAGATAATCCGTTGTAAATGGCTTAAGGGTTTCCAAGGTAAGTGAATTCATGCAGGTACATTTTGAATGTTAGCCGGAAATGACGTCAACAACGTAAACACGATCCCAAAAATGTGCCACGATCACTTTGGAAGTTCACCTCAGAGTTGTTGTTATCGAATGCGTCGATTGTGATAGAAAGAGACATGCATACTGTGTACATGTATTTTAACGGATGTCGGAGAACACGATAATCTAGGGAATGACAGAAGACAAGCTCTATTTTCCGATCAATGGTGTTAAGTTTTCTGGTAAGTAAATCGTCACTGTCTACAGTCACCGAGTCAGAAATGACAGGATAACAATAAATCAATAACACACCAATGTGCAAATATGACACCTGCAGATTATGCTAAAAACAGCTAGAGTTATGGCAAATATGCAATTTTCAAATATTCTTTGGAAATAGATTTGGAAGTAATTTTAGTTTCTATATCCCGTCGTGTACCTATTTCCGCCGCTGTCAGATAGCGTCTTATATCACAAGACCAAGTGCATGTCCAGAGGTCATATGCAGATTAATCACAATGCAGGCCATTAATGAAGTCTCAATAAAATTAAAATATTATTAGTTTTAACATCTAAGACAAATTATTTATATCTATCTCATAAACTTGTGTTTCCATGGCAATCCATGCTAATCAAGCATAAAGACAAATGATCTACTGCAGTAAAAGCAGACGACATAATTTCCCCTGCAACCAAAACAAATATAGAAACACTGTTATTTCATGTGAAGGTAATATAATTACCAATATACAGTTTAGAATTGTATATTAATGCTTTTCAACATGATTTATTTGTTTGAAAATAAAATTAACTGTTAAATCTACAAAATGTGGCTACATCTCTCTTTTTTCCAAGTCATGAATAATAGATGAATGAAACCATTTTGTTTTCACACACATTGCAATTTACAGATTTTTCTATGTTAATTTTGGCCCAGGCGGTCGAAAATAAAAATAAATATTATTTGATAGTTTGGCCAGTCAGTCGGGTCCAATATAAAAACAATAATAATTGTAGATTATGAATGTTCAGTTAACAGAAAATAAATATAATTTATCAATATAATTGTAAATAATTGCTATTAACACCAATACATATAAATTGTTCACATTATTTTCAAAGAACTGCTTGTTATAAATTATACTATTCTTTTGCATACTTACCAGTAAGCAATCAAATTGGCATCGGATTTATCATTATGTCAGCCATTGCCTGCCAGACTTTGTTCGTCCAATGATGGTTATAATTTATATGACTTGCTCCATCAACATTTATCATTATTATTGTCTAAACACTAATACACTGTCGGCAGAATATACTAAAAAAAAAATATTAACAAATTTGATCAGCTGATCCGTATACGAGGGAATCTAATAACTATGGCAACCGACAACTCCGGTATATTTAATATCTATCCCTAACTCATACTTCCCTAACTTTTGAAGATATTGATAAAATCTCTGTATTTATATTTTCCATTAATCATGAGAAAAGTCATAACTTGTTCAGGGTTATGATAAATACAACTCACAATGTTGAAATTCAAATATTGTTCAATTTTTTCAGATCTCTTTGATTGGACATACCCTGTCCAGAAAGGTCAATTAGTACCAGCCACAGTCGTGAACAGAAAGGCAATCGTCAGACAAAACAGTCAGACAGGTACTCTTGTGGATTGCAATGAGGAGAAAGTTGCTCTGTTCAGATATATGAACCAAGTTCATGCCATCAAAGAAAAGTGTCCACACGCTGGTATGTGCTTAAAATTTATCATCTTTACACGCAATGTTACAATTTATTTGTAACAAAATTAATATAGTTTATTTTGATGTAAAATAAATATGCATGCACTCTGGGAGGCTATTCTAATCTGTGCTGAATGCAGGTGCTGATACGAACAACATGTCAGAATGCAAGCATTAATATCCATACAGGCAAAGATAAAACACAATATTGCGTAATTGTTCTGAATGCAAGAATTACTATTCATACATGCACGGGAAAAAACGTGCAGTCTGTTGTATCGGTGTTCAAGAGATATCTAGCTTCCCAACATGAACACGCCTTTCAGGATCTCTCAGATGACAATATAGTTACACACATTTGTAACAATTTCTCTAATTAAAGTAACATTATAGGACTTTATTTTGAAGCCGTAATTTAAAACAGTTAATACCCTCGGAGCCTGGTCATGCATCGTTGCCAGGCTTGGATAATATCCTTGGTTACTATCTAAGCCTGTCGACGATGAGAGACCGTCTCCTCGTGCATTAACTATATAATAGAGACCGTCTGCTTGTGCATTACCTATATAATAGAGACCATCTCCTCATGCATTAACTATATAATAGAGACTGTCTCCTTGTGCATTAACTATATAATAGATGCTTGAATTTTGTGTTTGCTATTTACACATTACTTGCCACACAAGGTCACGCATGAGCCGAGTGGTCAATTCAGAATTTCTGCAGTAAACCAAAATACATGTAACTATGTTGAATAAAGCACTCCAGGCTAGATGCTAATTAGTCCACAAATGGCTCTACATATGCGTGACCCTGCATGGAAAACAATGTGAAGACACCGAATGGACCTTTCTCTTCCAGGTGGGCCGCTACACCTTGGAGATATCGAGGACCTCCCAGACGGCGGAATATGTATCCGATGTCCCTGGCACAGTTGGAGATTTGACCTTCACACAGGTCAGGTCAAGGCCCCCAAAGGTCGCAATGTCTCTACCAAGGTCTACCCAGTCAAGGTCAATGCCGACGGAAGTCTGTCCATTGGCTTTGATAAGTTCGCTGATGTATATTTCAATACGGAATATGCATTTTAGTGCCTAGGACTATCATCAATGATCATGAATTACTGTTAGAAATATTAATAGCTGTGTTTCATGTATCACAGATATCAGTGGATATTAATTATTAACCCTCTCCCTGCTGAAGGCAACTGGAGATGCCCTAATCGGCAGTGCTTTTGCCTATTCCAACAGGGAGAGGGTTAAGATAGAAACATGTACACATAGGGATTTATTTGTTTGTTGTTTTCCGGTTTATTTTTAAGATCGTGATTGTTGATACCATTGTGTTTACAATGGTAGTTTAATAGCTGATGTTAATTGCATTCAGACATTTCTAACAAATAATGATGAATACAATTAACCCGGAATTAATTAACCTATTATATTTAAGGGATAGAGTACAATCTACCCCTATGTATAGTGTATTAAAGTATAGTTTTGCCTGAACTATTGTAAAGTACGAGGAGATTGCACACATTTGTTGAAAAAAGAAACATATAGAAAATTCATCAATTGTTCATTTATGGATACATAAACTGGGACCATTAACTGGCTGTTCCATCAACTGGGTGTTGCCCCAGAAAGGGCGTAATGCTATTGTGACGTCGTATTCTATGTACGTCACTAGCTCGTCACAGTGTTTGTGGTAATTACTAATGAGGTCGTTAATAGTAAGGGCACATGACATCGTTGGTATTTTGTCAACTCACTTTACTGTTTCATTTACAGTCTGCGCCTTTGTTCTTACACTGTACTATGTTAGATTGTGTGTGTGTGCGTGCGTGCGTGCGTGCGTGCGTGCGTGCGTGCGTGTGTGTGCCAGTGTGTGTGCCAGTGTGTGTGCCTGTGTGTGTGTGTGTGTGCGTGCGCGTGTGCGTGTGCCTGTGTGTGTGTGTGTGCGTGCGTGCGTGTGCCAGTGTGTGTGCCAGTGTGTATGCCAGTGTGTGTGTGTGTGTGTGTGTGTGTGTGCCAGTGTGTGTGCCAGTGTGTGTGTGTGTGTGTGTGTGTGTGCCAGTGTGTGTGCCAGTGTGTGTGTGCCAGTGTGTGTGTGCCAGTGTGTGTGTGCCAGTGTGTGTGTGCGTGTGCTGTGCGTGTGCGTGCGTGTGTGCGTGTTTTAAATACTAGTCATTTATATGAAAAACAGATATTTTAATATTTACCAAGAATCAAGCATTAACAGTGACAGTGTTAATTTAGACAAGTATGACAATGGCAGTTAAGTTAACATTTTAAACTTAATTAATAAGCTGTGGCCAAATAATTCTCACATAATATTCAATATGGAATATAATTTAGTAATTTTATGTTTTTCATGAATTCCTGCCATTTGCCAAATTTCAATTTCTTATTATCATTTTCTTGTTATAAGCAAGGCAATGTTAAAACAATGTCGCTGTCAATCAAAATACTTTAATATGTTACCAAGCGTTCTATTACGCCATTTTTATTGTATATGTATTCAGTTCCATTTGTGTTGCACTTTTAGATTGTTGAACATTATGAATCTTTTTTTTTAATGTTTGAGCTGATGACAAATTCTTGATTTATATGTCTACATATGTGATGGATTATTATTCATATATTTTGTTTTAATGGATTTTAACCCTCTCCCTGCTGTGTGACTCTTATTCACTCTATAGGGCATTTGTTATTTCCTCAAGACAGTAAAAGGTTAAAATGATAAGATATCTTTCGTGTCTGCACGTGCTGAATTGTTTGATTCTATTTCAAATGTGAATAATATCTGCAATGGTATTTTCGTGAATTTTTTTATTGATAAAGTTCTGTGTCATCTGTCTTGCCATTTTAGCCATTCAGTATAGTCATATTTCTTGCCACGCAAGGTCACGCATATTTGGTTATGACTATATGGACATACC
Organism: Lepetodrilus schrolli; assembly: GCA_032361225.1. Taxonomy (NCBI): domain Eukaryota; kingdom Metazoa; phylum Mollusca; class Gastropoda; order Lepetellida; family Lepetodrilidae; genus Lepetodrilus; species Lepetodrilus schrolli. The sequence continues at coordinate 12,346 of JAUTBT010007221.1, forward strand.
GTAATTACCCTAATAATTCCAACCCTGTAATAGTTCGAACACCTAAATTAATCGCTGAAAATAAATTCTGACCCTAAAAATATGAACATGACCATTTTCTTTTTAAATCACAATTTTCTAATTATTCAAACACAAGCATTTTTTTTTTCAAAACAATTTTCTTCTTAATATATATATATATATATATTTTTTTTAAAAAATCCTTCATTTATTTACAATTTCATTTACAACCATATTTTGTACTTTAATTTGGTTGCCCCTAATAATATATACAGGCATTATTTTAAAGATGGTCAATATTATTATTATTATTATTGTTTTATTGTCAAATTATATTTTTAGACATATCCGGTTTAACGATTCTGGTGATAAACCTACACGGGGACATGTGCGTGGCTATAGTTTTAATTCCGTACTTTACGTTGTATCCCGATCTATCACGTGTGGAACATGCTGAACAACATGATTAATCTCCGAATCGAACAGAAATTTTAGCGTATTAACGGTGTATTAAGATTTTATCTTTAGTCAACCCAAGGTCTAGCACTCATGTTTGGCTATCACCGGAACTTGGAAGATTCTGGGAGATTCTTGGAAATTCTAAAAATAAACGTGACCTACTTTCAGCCCCAATGGTGCTTGTGCTTCACATTGACTATCTGTTAACATATTGTTTAACTATCTAGGGGTATATTTTGAATAGGATTATTTGGGTGAGAACAAGTTGTGACACAGACTACCATTTTCACTGTAATTAGTTATGTACCATATAATACACTATACTAGTGCATGTAAATTAACACTGAATTTTACTGTAATGTATTTTTTTTTATTTATGAAGCCTATTTATTACATATGTTCTCCAGATCTAATTATGGAATGTGGTGTTGTGATAATACAGTGCAATTTGGTAGTTATCATATGTATTTTTAACCCTCTAGCTACTGGGATATTGACAACCATCCTAATTTGTATTTAGCAGGAGGAAGGTTAAAAATATTTTCAGGATTCTGAAATTATGAAATAAATTGATATTATTCATATATATGTCATGTAGACTCCTATTCTTAATACTGAAGAACATCTTTAAAATAGAAAACAAATGTAGTTAGACATTTTCAGAATTCTGTATGAATAGAATCCTGATATGGTTTTGTGAGATGAGAGAGAAAGATACAATATTTAAGATTATTTATATAAATGTCAATGATTATGTATCGTTGCGTATGGGTGAAATATCCCCGCTGCTACATAAAGCACTAATTCGTTCATTCCAAAAATGTACGTCCACAGGCTTCCAGAGTGGCACCATGCCCCAATATTACAAAACTTTCGTGAATACGATTTCATGCTCACATCAAAGTTTTGTTCACAAATCCCCATATAAATTTGAGCTTGAGCATGAAATCGTACTCAAAAAGTTTGGTAATCTCGGGGCCAGATTCCAATAGAATAGTTCCAAAATTTGGTAGAAGGATCCCCCAGAATAGTTATCGGTAGTTCATTTATTTTGTTCAGCATACATTTGCTTATTGTGTATTATCTGTCCTTTAGTAAATCCAGGATCATTGGAATACATATCTACATGTAGCATACTATGTTGATAATCATAATAATAACAATAATCATAATAATGTGAACATTTATATTGCGACAAATCCACTCTCTGAAGCATGGTCATAGTGCCATGATGGTTATGGCGACAAATCCACGCTCTGAAGCAGGATAGCACGATCTTCATTTGGGTCCCTTTACCCAGAGCACTTGTAGCTACAATTAATTAAGTCAAATATTAATGACCCACTACACGTGTAAATGTGAAGGAACCACTTTCATCACGATAGAAGTGTTTAATGCCATTGACTTGACGCCCAACGCACACGGCAAGCAAAAAAAACGACATGTCTAAAAACTAGGCGATTTGTATCGCCGCAATAATGTTGCTATAAGTTGCGGCAACATTTGTCTCGCAACACTTTGCTATACATTATATGCGACCGTATACGGAACAGAACATGTTCCTATTCAAGGCGATCTCCATTTCGCCTCCGCAACACATGGGAGACGAGGGAATATTCACCATACACTATATACACACCATACAGATATAATGGCTTTTAGGCCGCATTACCTGCATCCTTAGCTGTAGACTACACCATTGCTAAGGTTAGAGTTCAGACTGTCTTGGAGATAGGCTGTTTTGTATAGGAGATTGGAGCTCCGACATTACGAACTCTTTGAATACGATTCCATGCTCAAACTCAGATTTTTATATTGGGAATTGTGAACAAGCTATTGAGTTGAGCATGAGGTCGTTCTCAAAATAGTTTCATAATCTCGGCCTGGTGTTTCTAGCTGGCCATAAGCTACTTTTAGTATGGACATTGTCATGCCTATATGTGCATATCCATGTAGTCATACCATGTAGTCATACCATGTAGTCATACCCATATCAAATGTAGCACGTGGACAATAGTAAACGTCATACGGTAGTCGGCCTTGCCTAGTTCAAGGTTCCTCTAGCCATCCTCGATGACCATAGTATAGTCTTGAAACAATATGTAACAGAGGATCATGCCGATCCTGGGATTCGAACCCGAGTTGCTGGATTGTGTCCAACGCTCTACCGAATGAGCCAAAGGGGTAACCCCGCTGGCCGAGACCAGTAGGAGCATCTTATATCTCACCCTGCTACATATACATAAGACAGTCTTCAGTCCAATAAGTGAGTGAGTGATTATGGGGAATCTTTCACCCATTTGCGTCGACAGTCTAATAAGCACCTATCCACTAATTGCACGCAACCTAGAAGCACGAACAATGTGTAAACACAGTCTCGAAGCATGTCAGAAACGTAATCTAATAGCCAAATATAAAATGCCGTTTCTGTCACTTTCTGAGATGCGTTTGCTTTCTATGGACCTCTGCATGATAGATGGCTACATGACTGAGACATCTTACTGGAATCAAGAGCTTTGCAAAACGCCCAGTACCTGTTCTAGATTGTCTTCAGTCCAGTGAGCACCGATCTACAGCTTACTATGGTTCAGTAACGTACGACTGCCCAATCTCTTACCAGAAGAATAATCCTCTTGTAGGTGAACCTTACCTGTTGTTTCTGACGTGCATTCATTATGTACGATCCCTCGCCTGTATCAAAGGCCCTTAAGCTGCCTCTAATCACGAACAGACTTATCACCTATTAGGGTTACCTCCCGTGAGTACATTCCCAATCACGTATATGTTATATATGTTGCCATTATCTAGGTCCTGATTGTGCCGCTACGATAATCAGGACAATCTGTGGTGTTAATCGGCGTAGAAGATGAATATGTATTATTCCGGCTAGATCGCAAAGACGTGCTTGTGTGCGTCCCGTGTGGTTCGTAGGAGTGGTGTAATTCAATTTGTGGCAATATTACTTTAAAAAAACATAACATTTTAAAACTAGTAAAATGGCTGCGGTAGTAGCAGTACCTGTTGCCAACAGTGTGGACTTTTTCGACTCGTACAAACAAGACATCAGACACAAGTAAGTACATATATAATGATATGTATGAACTATGCTGTCTTCCGTTGATAGTCATAGGTATGTCCTCCATTAAAATGGATTTGTTTGGTGTATGTGTGTGTGTGTGTGTGTGTGTGTGTGTGAGAGAGAGAGAGAGAGAGAGAAGATGAGACGATAGAGGGGAGAGACTCGGGAAGGAAGTGGAGAAAGAAATAAAGTGTATGAAATTGATTTTTATATCGGTGATAGAAATAAATAAAACGGAGAGAGGTAGGGAGGATTCGCGCATATGACTGTGTCTTAATGAATTTCCTTGATGGATAAGCATTCAATAGTAACATTTTAACAACTTACGTTTTAGTACAGACAAGTACTCATTGGTGCAGTCCGTGTATATGATAGTAGGAGATTCTGTCAGTGTTGGTATAGGAGAAGCACACGCTACTATAATGGTTTTGATGAACTTGACCGATTAATACCTCAGGCCCCCGTTTCACAATGACATCTTAAATTTAGGAGCTCCTAACTTTAGGACCCAGGTCATCACCTCTTAAGTTCGATGTCGATTTAAGAAGGGACAGGACTTGTGACGTCGTCGTGAAACATTTGTTACGCGGTGATACAAATTAGGACTAGTTTAGGTGCTCCTAAATAGTTAGGAGGCCTTCGTGAAACGGGGGCCAGGGTCTTCGTGCATGTTGTCACCAACATAACAAACCATAAGAGTTGTTCTACCTTTGTGATGTCATCGCAACCATTATGATGTCATAGCATTGCTATGAACTCGCGGTGCAAATGCACATCAGCCTAAACATTGACTTCACAGTTAAATCTTTATGATGTGTCATTTTTCTTCTTTAACGACTTTAAAATGATATTGGGTGATACATAGAATCTCACATCGGATTTACTAACGTTCACGACGTGTTGATGTATTTGATATTCCACTTGGGTGAGATTACGTATAGGCTACGCGTTTGTATGTCCTATGTAGGCTACACGTGTGTATGTCCTATGTAGGCTACACGTTTGTATGTCCTATGTAGGCTATACGTTTGTATGTCCTATGTAGGCTACACGTTTGTGTGTTCTATGTAGGCTACACGTTTGTATGTCCTATGTAGGCTACACGTTTGTGTGTCCTATGTAGGCTACACGTTTGTATGTCCTATGTAGGCTTCACGTTTGTATGTCCTATGTAGGCTACATGTTTAGATAGCTATATTAAGTGTGACAGGCTACACGTTTAAATATGAATATTGAGTACGTGTAAATATATGCACACGTATACAATGTAGACATATTTGAACATACGGTCATCGTGACATCATGTATGTATGCTCGTTTAACCATGAATCATTGAACACTCTTAGAAGATCTATAGATAGTTCTACTAGATTGTCATCGATCTCTCTTTGATCGCTTTCAAATGACTCCGACATTCAAGAGCATTGCCACTCTCCCTGCTGGGCTAGGCACGTATACTGCTGCTCTTGAGGGCACCTCTGGTTGCCTCCATCGTGGAGAGGGTTAACGTAAGCATATATTGGGACCGGATAGCGTAACATGGAGGCATCATTTGTTCGTCTGCCCGCGTCCACGGGACATTCCGGAGGAGCGACGGGAATGGATCACTTGATCCACGACAGGAAGTGGTGAGTGGAGACGTGGAGGAACTTGGAGTGTAATGGTAGTCTAGACGTGTAAAATCAGTGTACCTATATATGTACCTATATATGTACCTACAAGATCTGTAAATAGTGTAACTATGGTTGTATTCGATTCACAACTCGATGAACCCTAGGTAGACACTCCAGTGATAAAATTACTAATAGTACAGCCTATGTTCTTTACATGGCAGCGCGTCGGGCAAACCTTATTGGACGCACACGCGCGCGCGCGCGTACACACACACACACACACAAACACATAGCCACACACACTGTCACACACACACACACACACACACACACACACACACACACACACCTATTTAGTATACACGATTACAAAGTTTACTCTGTAGGGTCGTGGTTGAGCGGAGGTGGTGCTCAGTGGTTCAGTTCAATAATTGGTACAATACATTTATTATTTATTCACGGAGATTGATTTCTTACGGTGGGAATAGTGTGTCTGTGTGTGTGTGTGCGCGTGTGTGTCTGTGCGTGCGCGTGATGTTGGACCCACCTCGCCTAAATATTTATAAATATATATTTGAATTAAATTACTTGTCTCTCCAAATTATAGCGACTAATATCCACCCACCCACCCACTGAATCGGTCCTCGAATTGTACCCACAATCCTAATATTGTAATAACATTGTAATTTATCTTGTTGTATTTAAATAACAATTTCAACTGTAGGCCTACATGCTATTTTATTTTATAACTGGCAAACATAATAAAATAATATACATTGATTGTGTACACCGGTACAGGAGCTTTACAGCTTGATTACCAATCCTCATTCATTTTTTAAATAAAAATAATCTTTAATCCATATACAAGTATTCATGTATTAGTTTGTTCAAATGTTTTTCGGAGTAGGCTTATATATACTTGTCTGCACAGTTAATGCAAGCTCACGTAGGGTTATCAGCAAGTTATAAGCTGGAGTCTAGCAGGATTAATGAAGTCTTCACGGTGCACTGGCACGTTCTCTGTGCGTACACGTATGTAGGAGTACAGGTTCAAGGCCGACCAGTCACTACGACAAGGTTTTGGAAAGGTAGGTTAATATATTGTACTAGACGACACTCGTGTTTGTACGTTGTGTGTTTGTGTGTGTATGTGTGTATATGTTTGTGTGTGTGTGTGGTGTATGTGTGTGTGTGTGTTTGTGTGTGTGTGGTGTATGTGTGTGTGTGTGTGTGTATATGTTTGTGTGTGTGTGATGTATGTGTTTGTGTGCGTGTGTGTGTGTGTGTGTGTGTGTGTGTGTGTGTTTGTGCGGGTCTATGTTTTTTTAAAATATTTTTATGGAAAGGGGAGAGAGAGAGAGAGTAGGTGCACATAATATTGCTGCATATACGTCTTAACGCTCGACCAAGGGATATAGATATATACAAAAGTGCTAGCCAATGACGCTCTAGTCTCTGTTTCTAGTCAAGATGATCACAAACATGGCTCACTTTCACAATTATCAGGAACAATTGGTCAAAGTATTTAATGATTATTGCCACATAAGGCACGTTTCAGTTCACTATAGATTTTGATCCAATTCCGCAGAAAGCGGTAGCGAATTCTTGTAACTAGGCAACGTTGACGGGACTCAGTCTACAATGGAGAGTTATCTGTGACGTCATCGCTATTGTTATTACATTGTCCGGGGACATGGTAGAATACATTCCCTGATGGGATAGCAGTCTGTATAACAGGCCTGTTTTGACAGCCTATGTCAATCTCGTTGGAATGTACGTAAGTCGTATCAATAAGTACCTATCGTATATCATTATTATCCAACAGTAGGATTGGCCTTCATAGCCCAAACCCTACCAAAATCGCCAGCACGCCAAACAAATGTTAGTGCTTTAACCATCTCCCTGCTGGATTAGGCACATACACAGCTCTGTTTGCCTCCAGCGTGAAGAGGGTTAAAAGAACTAATGTGTTGATTTTTAATATTTATATAAAAAAAATTATATCAAAATATTTATCTTTTTAGGACCACGTATTCAAGTATGAACGAGTGGATCGATATGTCCCAGAGGGCCAACATGGCGCATCCGGGCATTCCACCTCCTATGACAGAAATTAGAATGCACCAACTCAAAATGGTACGTCCATAAACAGTATATATAACTAAAAGGAAACCTTAATTCGTTTACGTTAATTTGCTATGCAGCAAGATCTAAAGACACCCCGGTTAACCTTTTTTTCGCTGACCTTTTATTGAATTCATAAATAAGGAAGCTAATAAATAGCCAATCAACTTAGATGTACTGTTCAACATCTGTTATTTGAAACTATCTGATTGGCTAATAACAGGATTCACTATTTAACTCTCTCCATGTTGGAGGCAACGAGATACGCACTAAAGAGGAGTGCCTGAACATAATCCAGCAGGGAGAAGGTTAAAGGTCACCAGGACAAACACTCAAACCGGGTTTCGTTAGATCTTGGAGATGTACAGCAGCGTACATTTCCAAATATTTCATTTTAATAATATTGATTTAATATGTTCAATTACAGTTTTATACGATAAATTAAAATCATAATATATAAATTCATTGATAATATGTTCGAATCGTCCATAAGAATCATTACAGAATTTATATACAATGTATCTTTGATTAAATTGCATACCTCCTAACTTCAATTGTTTGAAAGAGTTCTTATTAGACGCAATATTCCTTTAATGTTGTCACAGTTAAAAGGAAGTTTCTATCAAACATAGATGTGTGCATCGCTTACTGTTATCAAGTATTGTTGTCCCACCGCAGGATGACCGTAAGGACAGGGAAAGACTTGGCCAGAAAGCAGACATGGCATTTCGTCGAGCGTACACGGATCTGACGTCAAAGATAGCCTATCTCCACCCCAACCCCGGTCTGCCTAGGTAATATAGGCTAATACAATAGCATAATATAGGCTAATACAATAGCATATATATGTTACAGTCAATGTCTAAAATCAGGCAATGTGTCAAATGTATTAAACTTTCAGTGAATTTCAGTTAATTCAAGCAATGTTTAACAAGTCTGAAATGATAGAAATGACTGCCTTTATTTGCAAGATTGACTGGCGTGAGTTTGATGAAAATGATTGAAGATAATGCGTACGTTTTTGTAGATATTCACACAGGATTGCATATATTTTTATATGTATTAACACAGAATTGTGTGAATACCTATACAAATGTACACATTATCTCCACTTTCTTTCAACAAAATCACGCCAGCCAATCTGTCAAGTAAGGGGAGTCGTTTTATCATTTCAGGCATTTAAAACATTGACTGAGTGGAAAGAAAGTCACTGAAAGTTTCAAGCATTTTACACATTGCCTGATTTTAGACATTGACTGTAACATATATGGACACACTATTATCCTATACTATATATAACAGATGCACAATATTATCCCATAGTATATAAGACAGATGTACAATATTAGCATATAGTGTAGAACAGATGTACAATATTAGCATATAGTGTAGAACAGATGTACAATATTAGCATATAAGTAGTGTATGACAGGTGCACAATATTGTAGTAGGCCTGTACATTATTAGCCTATAATGACATATGCACAATATTAGCCTATATGCACAATAATAGCATATAGCATATGACATATGCACAAGATTAGCCTATAGTGTATATATGAGAGATGCACAGTATTAGCATTTAGTATATGACAGATACACAATATTAACCTATAGTAGCCTATATGACATGCGTGTTAGGTGACATAGATTTGCTGATCAAGTTATATTATTCACGTGCACGCTTAAACTTACACTTCAACGTGGCCAAGGCCTATCAAATATCACGTGTTCAACAACATTATGTGACGTCAATATGCAGGAATTCTCTCATTTAAAGAAGGCGAGGAAACTAAATTTTAGGTCTCTAGATTTAATGTCCTGCTCCAGACGTGGTGGTGGAATGCTATGTATGAGGCGACAAACTAATCGCCATGCATTTAGAATAGAATCTTCTATTCGTTTATCTCGACGGCCTTACCGTGACCTCTTCCATTGTCCAATCAGATAGCTTCTTGGTAAGTCATGTTGTCAATCTGTCACTGGTTATTCCTCACACCGAGTGAGTGATTATTGCGTTACGTCATTAGGACAACCTGGAGAGAAGACAAAGATTTGCCCAAACCATATGTCATTTACATATATTTTGGTCTGCGAAAATAATGAAAATGTATATTTTTCGATTCCGTTAGAATTCGCCAAGGCAGAATTGGCGGCACGTGGAGACACATCAGGGAGGTCCTTCCCCACAGCGGCAGCAGAGTGATCTTCGTCGACGGTGAGTGCAGCCTACTTTAGGGCAACATTAGTGTCAGTATTCTGATGAAGGTTTAAAATCAAATGATTACTATGTATAGGTTTGTTCTCGGAGACTGATGTACCAAATTTTCTTTGAAGAATGTTTTAGCATGATGAATACACTTTATGGCATTGCATTATTTGTGAGACAGCATGTAATCATCATGTGTCGTGGTAACGTAAAATGCACGTAGGACGTCACCCAGACGTTGCCATATATTTATAGATTATATTAAACATTTAACAGTAATTTCACATCATTCCGTATAGTTTTCATTGAGAATTCGCTGTAAATAATAGATCCTTCAGTTGTCGTTCTGGCCAATATAGACATATTTGTTTTTCATTCCAAGGGCCTTTATTTCAATTTTAAAATTCCAATCGAAATGTTTTTTTCCAACAGGACTTGTGAGTTTGTACGACAATAATAAATTCAACAGCTCACTCCAAGCACAACTGCCGTCTAGACCTCATCTCGCGAGTGCCCAATATGCTCCTGTAGTCTCGTCAGGAGACGATTACCGTCAACGAGATCTGAGCACAATGCAGAACGGTGGCTATGTACCCAGTGTCACCAGACATATGGAAAGTAAGCTGGGATACTATGACAAATATTTTTTTTAAATCCGTAAATTTGAAAATTGATTTATTTTATTTTATTTTATATAAACTACCTTTAGATCAAAGACTTTCAATGTAACGTACACTTTGTTCACTGTAACGTAGGCTACTACTTTCACTTTGCCCATTGTAAAGCACCACTTTCACTTCGTACTACGTTCACCTTGTTCATTGTAACGTCCTACTTTCACTTTACTAATTGTAACGTCCTACTTTCACTTTGCTAATTGTAACGTCCTACTTTCACTTTGCTAATTGTAAATTCCTACTTTCATTTTGTACAACTTTCACTAAAGTTCATCGCAATGTACTATTTTCACTATGTCAATTAATGGTAACCTCCTACGTTTACTTCGTAATAGTTTCACTTTGCTCATTGTAATGTCCTACTTTCACTTTACTAATTGTAACTTCCTACTTTCACTACGGGCAGAGTATGATGAACCACGTGTTTTCAACTCTTGCAGTGCCAAGAATACAAACTGCTGGAATCGTATCAAGCACTGACCCAGACGTACTGAGGAAGATTAGTCTTCAGAGCAAGCACAAGTTTAAGGGATTCTACCGATATAAATAGATCTAACTAAATGTGTATTAAATGTATGTAATGTGTGTGTTGATCTAAATTGTCCATCGTGAATGCAGAGTATAGCCAGCTTTGAATGAAGGTCACACCGCTTTAATTACAGTGAGATTTCGATGACATATTCTACTAAACCTGAACTATAAATAGCACGTAACGTACATTTACTTGAGATAGTTATTGCTATTTTATATGTACCCCCCAACCTTCTATTACCGTTTCACTGATCTAATATAGGCAATTATATGGCACCCCTCTAGCTGCTAAGTAAAATATACATTTAGAAGGAAGCATATTATATTACGACATTGCCCTAAGATATATACTTGCATTAACCAGAATATTACTCTACTTACATTTTGTAAATGTGGATGGAAATAGCTGAATAAGGAATCATTTAATGATAATGTATTTCTTGTAAAACTCGTAAAATGTTCTTAAATATAGAAATAATGATATCATGGATATCAATAGAATGGAACTTCAGGAATAGATATATCCGATTGAATGCAACACTTGTGTTGATAGGAGTCAAATATACATGTATAGTATCAGATAAGCATTCACCAGACTATTACGTAGGTCAATTAATTATCAGTGACTGTAAGCTTTTTAAAGGCTCACTCTGCATTCGCGATGTCAAGCTATGTCGGTACACTTAATATCATCAATATAATGTGTTATACGTAGATTGTCAAATGTGTTTTATCATTCACGCTTGTTTTATTCTCTGGATTATGCACAAACACTGATCTTTAGGGCATCTCCGGGTGCCTCCAACATTGAGAAGGTTAATTTGTTTCAAGTTGTGGATCCAATATTTAACCAAATAAGTGGTTAAAGTATTCAATATTTAACCACATAAGCGAAACACAGCTGTTTTCTAAAACCCTCCGTAAACTTGCTTACAGACCGGCCCGTTCACATGAATCCTACTTTCTAATTATGTTTCCTTCCTGGTATTTTTATTGAAAAACTGCACTGCAATTATTATTTATCATATTTGTATGATAGTAACTATGTGTTTTAATATGGTGTGAATTCTTGATAAGTACAGTGCTTTCAAAGCAGATTGCGATTAAGGTTTTTAGTTTGAAGACCGAAAACAATTGTGAAGATTAGGAATTATTTTGCCTAATATCAATATACATTCACTCCCTACCAATTATCAATATGCATTCACTCCATACCAAGTGTGTCTTAATTGTTCTCATGGATTTGACAGTATTTCATTGGTTAAAAGGGTCACAAGAACAGTATTGTATAAATCCAGTATTATACCGAATTATCAGTATTATTTTGCACTGTTTGTATTTATACATACATATATTTATTTATTTATATTAATTGTATTATAATTACACAATGGATGTCACTAAAGTGATCGTATGTTTAATATTCATAATTGTGAAATTAAATGTCCTTTTGTATGTGAAATGTGCTTATTTATGTGAAATGTTTCATACTAAAAATAAAAACATCTATTTCTGAAAATCCGTGTGATTTTCAATGTCTTCTCATCAATGAAGTGTATGCTGTATCCGTCAATACACGTAGTGGAGTTACGACTCTGCTTGCTCGACAATTGTTTTGTGAAACGAGTCCCCGATATACTGAATATGAATCGTATTGGATCTTTTGAAATGAATGGACACTCTGACAGGCATATCGAAATTACCGTCAGAACTTCTCGGTCTAATGAATAGATGACAAAGGCAATATGGGCAAGCCTGTTATACGAAAAACAACGTCACATTGGTTCAAATTTAATAATTCTAATAAATTAAAAATCTAAATTGAAATCCAAAATGACCGTCATTTGGTGTATTATTAGTCTGCATATTTTACCCGATTACCTGAAAAACTCTCCTACACTCCAGTGTTTCAACTCCCGCCTCAAGACCCATCTTTTCAAGAAATACTATAATTAGTATTGTCATTGTAGTGATAGCATGAACTCGAGATTTTTTTTTAACGTCAGCGCTATGAGCATACTTAGTGTGGAGTTTGGCGCTATACAAATGGACATATTATTATTATTATCTTTCATATGCCTTCTATGGCCATCTTAGATTTTCGTAAAGACACCCTATGTTAAAAGAAGTTGTTCATTTAACTATCTCTACTATATCTATATAAACTAAATATTATATGTATATTCCACACGTGATTGGTGGCCATTTTGAAATCCAAAATGGCGGCTTCCTGGGTGCTTTTATCTGAAAATTCTTATAATAGGTAAAGTAACTGAGCCAAGTATCATTCTTCTACCAAAAAGTGCACCAACAGCAGTCGCAAAATAAAAGAAACTGAAACACTTTGTCTTTTATAATAATATATTTTAATTCTAATGAATATATATAAAAACTGACAAATCCATGCATAAGGCTATATGTCTTATACACAGTATTTGACAAGCCTGTTGTTACATGAGTTAGATTGTTCCATCGTCAACTTTGTATTTCTCTGACTAGTCTGAAAACAAATTTATCACAAAAGGTATGTTTAAATATGAAAACAACATGTGTCTAGATCTATACTAAACTGACTCATTATAGTACAACAAGAATATTTTGCCAATATTAAATATCAACGAAAGAGGTAAATGCATACTAGTAATGTCTTCAGATTACAAGATAATGTAACATACACTGAACTCAACAGTGATAATCCTTACAATCTTGAGCCTGCTCAGTTTTTGTTTTCCAATAAAATTACTTATATCTTAACTATTCAGATAATTCCTGCCAATGTAAATTATTACTGTTTACCTTGTGTAGCAAGAGTTAAAATCAAACCAAAAATATCACAAATCTTAAAATATATAGTTAAAGGGGGCCCAGTTCAAGCAGTCATTATCAATAGTGAAAGCATGAATATGTATACACCTAAATACATTCATAATAATTGCACCTATCGAATTCAATTCGATTAATCATAAATTACATTTTTGTATTTAACCATGTTGTGCAGAGCCGAATTCTTTCACTGTGATACTACAATTAACGATAATTCAATAATATTCATAATTAACCCTCTCCCCGCTGGATTAGGCACATATCCTGTTGCCTGCAGCATGGAAAGAGTTAAATGTATTACTTGGACTAGTTCTAGTATAGCTATCAGTTTTACAGCGATCATTTTAAGTATATTTATCTTGACATTGTATAAAAATAGAAATCATCTCGTAAAAAAAGAGATGTTATTGACCAGATAAGTTCAACTTGAACGACACCAGTAGACAGTTTGAACATAATAATACATGTATTGAACATGTGAAATTAACTTCAAAATGGTCTCTGCTACAAAACCAACATCTGGAATGAAAGTGTACAAATAATTTTATTGTATTTATTAAGAATATTATAAGTTTAATTCCATGAATGAAAATCAAAGTTATAGCACTAGCGAAATTTGGCTCCATTTCAACCATTAGAAATCCGGGTGAAGGTAATATGACCTAGCCCCGAGATTACGAAACATTTTTGAGTATGATTTCATGCTCAACTCAAAGTTGTTGTGAAATATACAACTTGAACTTGAGCATGAAATCATACTCGTATTAGGAAAAGTTTTGTTTGATATAAATTTGAATGATCCTTGCAAGAAGATTCCCACCATTTCTATGGTTATCGAGATACTGTGAAATGAATTGTGATGTACAGACAGACATATGTACAGATAGACGGACGGAAATAAGTGTTAAGCGCCCCCCCCCTCCCTTCCCCCCAAACATGAGTAACTTCATCCATCACTAGCCTGTCACGGACAATTATAGTGAGTGAATTATTGTTTTACGTCACAGTGGGAATCTTTCACCCATACGTGACGATGGACAATTAGAAATTAGCAAATAATTTGGAAAAACGACACATCATCCATTCCGTATGAGCTCTGAATGAATGGTGATCGTTGAATTAAGTAAAATAAATGATGAAAATTCGTATTTGAGTAATGGATTATAATGTAATTGTTACTGTATTTGTATAAATACATATTGACACATAAAACTCTTAAAAATTAGACAAATAATAATCACTTAAATTATTTGAATATTTTAGTATGTAAATTCAGTGAGAGTGATTATAGAGTTTAACATCGCTGCGGGAATCTTTCACCAATTTGCGGCGATATGTAAATACAGGTCATTCTAAATATTTCTTAATGATAAATAGTATGTACTTCTCTTAAACATTGATGTCATAATGGGTCCAGTACCATTTCACACAAATATACCAGTTCTAATATAAATATTAGTCACAAATATGTACATGAAACCACAATATTTCTGTTCCTCTTTACAGTTGAAGACAAATATTAATCACCCGAGAAGTCTGAACCACGCTTGAAAACTTGATGGCAACATTTAGTCCATTAAAGATTTTTTTAAATTGGGGTTTAGAGCCGCTTTCAAGATTCTTTTACTTATATCACGACTTATCAGTTTAGGGCAGGACGAAACCCGCAATATCCGTAGCGCTGAAAGGTTGCAGTAAACCTGCAACCACCGGCTGGTACTGACAAGACCAAGGATAATAACTGCATTGCCACGGTACAGACAGTTCATACTATCCCGGGCGGGATTTGAACCTGGAACCTTTGGCTTCGAAGTCCAACCACTGCGCTACCAGTGGGGCGGTGTATTGTTAAATTTAAGCATGGCAATAGCAGTGTTTTGTGATAAAAGAACAAGGAAGTGAGTGTTCTTTACATTTAACATTATAATTACGATACAATCGTCAATAGATCATGTGCATCTCACTTCCAATCTTACTACAACGAAAACCGGTCACTTGATCGTACTAATTAAATAATACATTTATAACCACTATTCTGCAATATCTAACAATATAGCCTTTGAGCGTTAGTCTTGGTTATCATTCATGAACCCTACTATGAACCAATCAGATTACTGTTCATTTAATAATTCATGTTTTTTACTGGTTTTTAGCTTTTACCTGTCTGCAAGGATGCAGTGCGTATCATCTAGAAAACCAGTTCACAATAAAAGATGGTAAACATAAAATCATTGACTGGTATTCATCTACAACACATGTATACATGCAGTGCAGATGTGACAGGAAACCAGTCTTAGTTGCTAATAGAAGCTACTATTTGATTGGCTATTTGTCAGCTTCATATTGCACCAATGAAAGGTTGCAAAAGGTCAGTAAAAAAACCACACACACACTCAATGGCATTATCTTGGCAATCCAGGCAGAGTAGAGGAAGAATACAAATGAACCAAACAATAGTTTTCATTAGATTGTTAAACAATAGATACAGATGCAGTAATATACACATCATATTGTTTCCTCACATCATCCGCATTCTCTAAATGTGTTCTTCATTTAAAATATACATTGGATAACCTTTCACTAGAAAACAGTATTTAGTTTACAGCTACAGTGTGAAAGAACAGGAGACAAATTCCGAGAGAAAAATAATCAACATCACATTCAAGAAGTTCATTGCAATAAATTAAATATATTTCGATTTTGAATTTTTCAAAAAGAAAATTGACTTTTGCGTACACATTTCACATCAAAGTTGAATCGTCTTTCAACCAATAAAAACAGATAGCAGTACTCTTGCTGTAGATAGTCGATGTTTTTCTGTCTGATGAAATATATTACTGCTAATACCGATGGGGTCTAGTGATATGAAAAATGGATAAATGGAAGATTTCTTGGAGGTAGCAAAAAATATGAGCAGCCAAGTTGATTTTGGATAACTTTGTACAAATAGTCATAAAAAATATGACTACAATGATTATCTCCCACTCGTGTCTAGGTTGGAATTCTCTTGAAGCACTGGTTCAAAAACTAAATAATTTCACCGATTTATATAATTAAATGTCAAGCAAATGCTGATCTGTGTATGATATACACATGTATGTACAGACAGACAGACAGACAGACACACGCAACACACATAAACAAATTGATAAAAACAGACACTGAGTATGGAATGATCACATAAAAAATCTCATTGTAAATAATATTGGCATCAGCATCAACTGAGGTCTGAACTACTAATTAACCTATCACGGGCTGTCAATCTCCCAGTTAGTGACAGTTCCCGTCAGCCAATCAGCAATCAGAATCCAGCTACGCCTAATAGTTGGGTGTGACTCAATTTCCCATACTAGAAATGTCTGCCAAACGTACTTTAGCAAGACAATTACAACGCAGCCAATGACTTTATATTCAGGCAATAATGAGATGGTGAATCAATGTTAATGTCAAAAATGAGATGTTGAATCAATGTTAATGTCAAAAATATTATCAGTAATGTCCTGGATTATTGATATTATCTGTTTGCTTGTGCAAAGCTTGACAGACATTTCAAGGGGGATTTGGCATCACGATATGTTACCTATTTCAGTGCCTCTGTTCTGCTATGGCTACCATGTTTTCACAGACATGTACAGTGAAATCTATGGTCACGAAAATCCTCGAAGATGCAATCACTGGTCCAATTTAACGCACAACTGCCGCGTTCACTGCTGGTAACAGTCTGGTCATGTAAAACCTTATAGAGGTTGACTGGTTTCATGATTGTGCAGCTCGCTGTGGCTCTTACTGGGCGTGTTCTTGTCCTTGTTGTTGCCATTTTTGCCGTTGTCACGGATACGCTTCCCACAACAGGTGTCTGTGATGCAGTTCTTGTTGGGCTGGCACTCTAGCATACAGCTCTTGCTTTCTATCAATTCGCCGTCGACCTGAATAGATAAAAAAAAAATAATCAAGTAACCACATTCCAAAGAAATAAGGCAAATGGGTGAAATATTCTTGCAGCAATGTAAGACTTTGGCTCAATGAAAAAATTGCTAAATCATTATTAATTCAATTGTTTTTCTTTTGTATTTTTATCATGTTTATTTATTAGATGTAATTGATTTTTTTTAAATGTGTGTGAATTAAAATACACCATATTATTATGGTGTACATTTAAATTCAAAGTACGGTAAAGTAGATTTGTCTCCATTATACCAAAATCTCAATATCAGCTATTTAAATCTTTTAATGGATAATATAGCAGTCTGCATAGCATTTGGCCTAAGTTTACAAACTACATCCAAAACAAAACGGACACAAAGTAACAACCACATTAGCATTAAATTTTCTTTGACTGATATATCGTCGCAAATGAGTCCCGCAACTGGGTTAAACTCCATAATCACTCATTGACTGTGATATAGTTCATGGTCAAACATATTTATCTCAAAGTATGCACATTTCATTTGTCTACACAAGTATATTAGACAACAAGCTACATTTTCCACATGTACCACTGGTTTTCAATATTTTAATTATTTCATTTACAAAAAAAATCTTTTTTTATCTTGCGATACAAATTATGAAAATATGCTTGAAGGGTGTCAAGTACACAGATCATTGAGTTCTCTAGGCCAAAAAATACACTCCATGGTGTCTTCATAGAACTACAGATCTACAAACCTCAACAAGTTCTGGTTGGATGGTTGTAGAATGTATGCCCTCGTCGTGGAAGATGTCCTTCAACTGAGCTGCCATTATCATGTAATCCTGGAAGTTCTGGCATCGGATGTGAGCAGTTGCAACGATGCGGTTGCCAGCAAGTTGCCAGATGTGAAACTCGTGGATTGCCAGGACTCCAGGAAGCTGAGGGAGAAATAATTAAATTACTTTATTTTTAGAAAAAAACAACACTAAAAAAATGTAATAATTAAAATGAATAAAATTAATATGTATATATTTTCTAAAATAGTCAGGCACATTATTAAAAAATACATTTCTTAAATTTTAATTAAAATATCTTTTTTTTTAGTTTAATAGGTCCACAGCATTCTCTACCTATCAGATCACTGAATTTCATTTACTTCCTTCAATGCTCCAACTGTTAGTCTGGAGCCCTGTTGTTTCCTAACATTCTGCGGTACTTGTCCGCAGTGCAAGTCAGGGCAGGTAGCAAAGGTACTAAATGTTAAAAAGTAGGCTGCCCGCAGTGCAATTAAACTTGCCCGTGTATGTCGGGCATACGTTAGTCAAGAGCCCTGTATTTTTGTATTTATTTTGTATTGGGGTTTAGAGTCGCTTTCAAGATTCTTTCACTTATATCATGACTTGTCAGTTTTAGGGCAGGAGGAAACCTGCAACATCTGCAGCACTGAATGTTGCAGTACACCTGCGAGCACTGGCTGGTACTGACAAGACCAAGGATGATAACTGCACAGCCACTGTACAGACATCGAATTCTATCAATATCGCATCAGAAAGGTAACTTTCGCGGATATTGATGCCGGGCTCTCAGGGCGGGATTTGAACCTGGAACCGTTGGCTCCGGAGTCCAACGTTCTACCACTGCGCTACCACCCGCCCAGCCCTGAAATAAATGTGTTCATGCACACGACCTGATCCGAGCAATCCTTACCTTCTCCATCTTGCGCAGAATATTCTGTGTGCGGATATGTTTGGGCACGGCTTGAAGGAGAATAAACGACGAATCTCTCACTGGAACGCAACAACGATAAACATATCATGAACCCATGTGACACAAGCAATCCAAAATATAATTTCTCAAAGATCATAATATAGGAATATGAAATTCCTATTCTTATTGAAGGTTCCTCACTGCATCGACGTTTAGCAGCATAATATTAAATGTCTCTGCTTGTATTGTATTTTGTTGAAAAATTTATTAATTATTATATTTATCAATACAGTTTATTAACCTCTCCATGTTTGGTGTAGTAGATACATTACAGTGTTAGAAATTAAGAACATAATAAAGGGGATCATTCTCCATAGACCAAATGTTAATGGTGGTCAAGTCTGTAATTTTCAGGTCGTCGCACAGATATCTTTAACACTGCAGATTTTCAAATGACCCCAGGACCCCCCCTAAAATTCAAACACCGCATTAGACGCAGCGATGCAGATTCATCCAGCAGGATGAGGGTTAACTAAAATACAATGATTGACTTTTAATGTTAAATTCAAATTTAATGGGAATCTTGGAGAAATTACTCACATAGAGGGATAGTGGTACTTATGATGATGATGACGAGCAAAATACTGAAAAATACAAGAAAATTAGATTGAACATACTGAATGTGAACACAACACAATTGCACCAGACCACTTGAAATTTTATTAATTCTAAAAGAAATCATCTCATAAATTAAATAGGCAGAAATTAGTCTTTAAAATTAATTTTAAGATCATAGTTAATAAAAAAAAAAATAGGGAAAAAAAATCTATCCAAACTGTAAGACACTGTATCTCCAATACAAAGGAGGTCTTTCCAAATAGTGCTCTGTTCTAAATATAGACTATTAGCGCGGACATCGGAGAGGACCATCTTGAGTCTGAGGCAGTCTGTGTCGGGTCTGTTTTATGGAACCATTTAGGCCCTGTATTCTGCCCTATCACAGATAAAACCCAAACCCAGAGGAGTGAGTGATTATGGAGTTTAACGTTGCTGCGGGAATCTTTCACCTATTTGCGACGATTAAACCAAACCCGGAGTGGTGAGATGTTTCTTTCATCATGCACATGTCGATCAAAAGATCAACGAAAACAGCTCACATCAAATACTGAGAAAAAAAATCACTGCTGTCAATATTATTCTCTGTCACGGATCAACATCCTCTTGTCGATAGATTAACCAGAGAGACGTTGTAATGTATCGTGAGCTCATTTGTTATTCTTACACGGTAATTTAACCAGCTGGTAGAAAAAGCACTACCAATGTGAATGCATATCTTGGGTTCTGTGAGGGGAATCTGTGTACACAGAAACCTGTGACGTCACAATTTCCGGCACAGCCGCCCTTTTGGGAGGGTAGGTGTCCTTGGATAGGAAATAGACGACTAAAAAAAAACTGAAAATATTATCACATGTCGGGGAAAGAATATTCTTTCAGAATATGTAATAGCCACGATAGTGACCATCATTCCTTATGGAAGTACGACATTGCCTCTTTAAGCGACATGCTGAGATCGTCATGGTAACATACCTCATGACCGGGTCAACATAGTACTTCCATTTGGCATCCACAAACCAGATGACGAGAGCACTGATGATGACGACTACCGAGCCGAGGGCGTCGCCAAGCACGTGCAGAAACACCCCACGCATATTCAGCTGTGACTGAGAGACTGCAAAGGCAATCAAGAAATAAAGTATCCCGTAGCTACCCTAATAATTCAAACCATATAATAGTTCGAACACCTAAATTAATGGCTGAAAATATTTTAGTTAGGACCCTAAAAATACGAACATGACAAATTTGTTCAAATCGTAATTTTTCTAATTATTCGAACACAATCACTGTCTTTTACATAAATTTTTTTTTTTTAATACTTCATTTATATACCATTTCATTTAAAACTATATTTTGTACTTTTATTTGGTTGTCCCTAATTATAAGTATACCGATCATTTTCAATTTTCATATTTTTTCTAATAATTTGAACAGCTACAAAATTAATTATTTTCTGCTGTTTTAATTTATTATGGTAATTATTACAGTATTTACATTTACACCAAATTAAGACTGTAATTCATTCTGTGCTTGGTGGAAGTAGATTTCTGTTTCCATTTACACTTGTTACTAACTGTTTGATGTCATCCTGGGACTTGTCAGTACCAGCTGGTGTTCACAGGCTTACTGGAACATTCAGCACTACGGATATTGCGGGTTTCCTCCTGCCCTAAACTGACACATCATGATATATATGAAAGAATCTTGAAAGCGACTCTAAACCCCAATTGAAAAAAATTAATATAAAAATGTCTGATGTAAGAGATGTATTGTGAACAATATCACAAATCAGGACTCTGCATTGCTATACATTTGTTTATTAATTGGGGTTTATAGCTGCTTTCAATATTTTCTTTCACTCATATCACGGCTT
The DNA here is from genome assembly GCA_032361225.1 of Lepetodrilus schrolli. Taxonomy (NCBI): domain Eukaryota; kingdom Metazoa; phylum Mollusca; class Gastropoda; order Lepetellida; family Lepetodrilidae; genus Lepetodrilus; species Lepetodrilus schrolli. The sequence goes on from JAUTBT010007221.1 coordinate 33,966, forward strand.
GCCAGTTTAGTGCAAGAGGAAACCCACAACATTCGTAGCACTGAATGTTGCAGTAAACCTGTGAGCACTAAATGGTATTGACAAACCACGGTACAGACAGGGCATCGTATCATGATCGCATCAAAAAGTTAACTTTCGCCAACATTGATACCGGGCTCCTGGGACAGGAATTGAACCTGCTGCCTTTGACTCTGAAGTAACGTTCCATGAATGTTGCACCACAGTGGCAACTCACCAACTTGTGGCTTGTCATTCTCTATCTCTATCTGGATGTCCTTGTTGGCCCCGGCCTCCAGGATGGCCAGATCGCCGATGATGCTGTGTTTATTTTCAACAAGCGATTCGTTCTCCGAGACATGCGAGTGAGAGTGGCCATCGGTGTCATTGCTTCCCTTCTTCCCGTGACTGTGTCCGTGTCCGCCACCTCCATGAGAGTGACCTTGAACCAGAGGTCAAAGATTTTGGGAATTAATACATTACAGCTCCAGTTTTGAGCCCCTAAATTGAGCCCTGACGTACATGTTTGCATTCTAAAATTTACAGAGAATCGATGGAAATGTGAAATTTTAAGCTCAATCAAAAATCTTGAATTTATCATGTTAACAAGAAAGAGAATCGTTATTTTTCGTCAGATATGTGGATAAGAAAAAGCGTTGCTTTGTAGACACAAATATTTGACACATGGGCTTACATTAGCTTTTGTAGACACAAATATTTGACACATTATGGGCTTACATTCGCTTTGTAGACAAAAATATTTGGGCTTACATTAGCTTTGTAGACACAAATATTTGACACATTATGGCCTTACCGTGTTCATGGAAGAGAAACAAGCCGATGAGGTTGACGGCCAGACCGAGTGCACCAACGATGAGCAGGAGTTTGGGGTCCTCTATCTCCTCCACCTGTACCAGGCGTTTGAGCGCTTCCACCAGAATGGAGAAACACAGCGCCAGGAGAAAGACAGAGTTGACCAGGGCTCCGAGGACCTCGGCTCGGATCCAGCCAAAAGTATTCTTCTCACTTGGCCACCGCGCTATCTGAAAAGCAGAGGTAAAGAGTGATTGAGAAAGTGAGTATGTGTGAGTGAGTGATAGTGAGTGAGTGAGTGTGTGTGTGTGTATGTGTGTGTGTTTGTGTGTGTGAGTGAGTGAGTGAGTGAGTGAGAGTGAGAGTGAAAGTGAGTGAGAGTGAGAGTGAGAGTGAGTGAGCGATTGAGTGAGAGTGAATGAGTGAGTGAATGAGTGAGTGAGTGGGCATGGCAACAGACAATTGTGATTTCTGTAGAAAACAACACCCAAACATAAAAAGAAACACCCGTAAAGTTGGTTACACATATGTACGTACCATAGCAAATTCAGCGATAGAATGGGTGGATGGATAAATAAATCATTTTATAAGTAAGTAAGTAAATAAATAATTGTTAATGCCACTTGCAGCAATTTTTCAGGAATAATTATGTGCACATTTATATCGCTCATAGTGCTACATTAATCACCTGGTCAATGGATCTGTGTGCTGTCAATTCCTTCTGAACTCCCTGGGGAGTATACAACCCACGCTGCCATTCAAGGCAGCTATCTCATTATTCAAGGTACCCATAAACCTTCAGTAACACTAGTCCTCATAATTTCAACATTATTGTAAAATCCAAAACAAAAAGTCTACATACCCATTCACTATAGGATACCTTTAACAATGCAATGTTTGTAGAGTGGCAATGAAGTTATCATCCTTGGTCTTGTCGGTACCAGCCGATGCTCGCAGGTTTACTGCAACATTCAGCGCTACGGATGTTGCAGGTTTCCTCCTGCCCTAAACTGACAAGCCGTGATACAAGTGAAAGAATCTTGAAAGTGGCTCTAAACCCCAATTCAAAAAACAAAAACAATGAGCCTTTGTAGCTCTGATTACAGCACCACTGCCAATATTGTCTTAGATAGCAAAAACAAAATGGCCGACCTACCCGCACGCAGGAGAAGCCAACTATCAATGCCACCACGTCAGAGAGCATGTGGAAGGAATCGGCGACCAGCGCGATGGAGTTCGTCACGTATCCCACGACTATCTCCACAAGAAAGAAGACGGCGGTCAGACCCAACATCGTCAGGAGACGGCAAGTTTTTCCCGAGTAACGACCCATTTTGATTTGCTGTGGATGTTTTTTCTAAGTCAGTAAATTGCTTGAAACTGAAATATACAAACAAACAAATGTAGTTTAGTGCATTTAAAAGTGTTTAAAAAATATTTTGTTGATATTATTTCATAATCATTAAATGAATAAAAAGTAATTACCGGTATGTTAATGAATGGGATGAAAGATGGGTTAGGTTTATTATATATATGCTTATTATTATTATTACAATTATTATTATTATTCTTATGAAAACCAACAGTAACCATGGTAATTGTGATAACTGAACATTTCATTATTGGCCATCTCTTACTAGTATAATAATTAAGGACTAGCAGAAATATAAAGTTTTCTTGAATCATTAATTGCAAATTATCAATGGGATCTCATGTATGCTTCCATCCTGTAAAATTCTAATTTTTATTTACTCGTGCAATAATATAGATTACATGCAAAGCTGTATTAAATACCATATTTTTCTAAGTACTGTAACTGTGCAGAAATGTTCAAACCATGAAATGTATGACAACGGTAAGTTGGTAACCCATGACTACCTGAAAGGTCACATGACCAAATTACGAACAATGGTTACATATATGAACAATGTCTCTTTGTGACACATGTACAATTGAATTGTTTTCCATTAAATTTCATCATTTCTGGGTGCAGTGTTAAAAGTTTGGACTCAATTTTTAACAAACAAATATTACAACTAACCAACAGGATTATAGACAACCCAGATAACCCTTTATGTCCATGTTATGTACTATTACCTTCAGGTCAAAGGTACAGTGTACCAAATTTTAAATAAAAAAAGTATCAAATGTCTTTTATTCCAGTTAGCATTTCTTTTTTAAATCATTGTTAACTTTAGGTGTATAATCCTTTTCCTTATTTATCAATGTTTGATTCAATATCAGTGCTCTTATTAAATGCCTGTTAAACCTCTCCCTGCTGGATAATGAACAGGTACTGCTCTTTAGGGCATCTCCAGTTGCCCGCAGCATGGAGAGGCCCTAGGCTTTCTACTATTGTACATGTATATTAACTGCATTTTATTGTTTTATATTTAACGTTCTGTCTCATTGTTGTTTCGTCATTTGTTGTTTAAGTCTGAGTGCAATATCTGTGATGTAAAAAGAATTCTGTTTTGGCCAATAAAGCATTATCTTATTTACGATAGTCTGGGTTGGAAATTAACACAATTAAATAGCTTGTTTCATGTTTAGCTCAACTTATCGCACAGTGTGAAGTATCATAATAACACAGCTTAATTTTTATTTTGTGAAATGTATTATTCACATATCTACGTGATCTACATGTTATATGATGACTCAAACTTTAAAATAATACTGTTAATTTCTACAATGTATATTAGTGTCCTTTGTATGAAAGGCATACAATCACGGTTTGTTGATATATTTCATGGTTGAACATATTTACCTGAAGGTATGTACATTTGATTCATCTACACATGTATATTGGTGAGCAATCTACATTTTCCATATATCCAACTGGTTTTCAATACTTATAATTATATAGTTGGCAGCTGATCCTATTCCCGATTGATCAGTACAGGCAACTGAAGATTGTATAGAAAAGTAATAATTCTTAGCTAATTATTATATATGCGTATTACCATATACATATCGTGTATCAGTCAACCATATCACAAATCATATCATATCAGAAATGATCCACGAATACCCAGCCCTAACGTTCAATTATTTGTTTATTCAAAAATTATTGCATCATTCAGAAAACTTTCACAAGAGGTCAATAAGACAAAGAATACAATATTTTTAGATTTGCCAAAATTGGAATCAAATCAAGATTTGATTTTATTAGATTGGTATCCGAGGAACATAAACTAAATTAATACATTAATAAAGACAATATTTATCAATTGAGGAGGAAAAAAGGTTTAAAAAATAAAGAAAGCTGGTTAATTTCATTGAAATTGTATTTAGTACTACTACATACAGCTTTACAGCTATAAAGATGTAATTATTATTTATACTTTGTTGGAGGTATGCAATAGACCTATCCAAAGATAAATAGACTAGTATTGATCATCCAATGGAAAGTTGAATATAGACAATATTTACAGTTTTTGCAATTTGTTTCTAAATAATGTTGAATTTTGCCAACTATTATGTGCATACATATAAAGTAATATAGTATTTATTAAAATGTTACCAATATACCTTGAAATAACCAATAATAAGAATGCAAATCAAGTAAGTTTATGAGAACAAGGAAGTATACAGATATTTTGTGTATCATGCTACTTTGCCTGATTAATAACTATGCAAATTAGGGAGGTAATTTCGCATGACGTCATTTTCAGGTGACGTCATACTACTATTTAAATGATACTGTATGGAAATAGTAAACAAGATGACAATTATGATCGGAGACTATGTGCTAATTGACTAGATTTAATATATTCACAATTTTAAATATATATACCAAATATTACTCAAATTCAGTTTAAAATTTTAATCATAAAATATAAAGCCCAAATTAAATATATATATACACACATATCATCAGGAACAAACATTATAATATAAAATTTAACAAAATATACTATTTGATAAACTTTCTCAGGCTCCATTGAAAATAATAAATAGGCCACACATTGTTTACATAAAACTATTCATAGCCATCAATGATGAACACATTTAATTTCAGTTGGAAATGTGTAACAAAATATGTCAAAGATCATATGGTACTTACCGGTGGAAGGTTCAGAACTATTTAGACAATATAGAGCATAATCGAAGAATATATATGTGTCCATATTTGCACACATTTCAATTTGGAGTGGCCCACATTGTTCCTTACAATTTTGCACTTATTTTTAGAATTTGCACACTTTTCATTATTCTAGAACAGTCTAGTCTAGTTGTGAATTGATATATTGTCAAGTGTGCAAACATTTCATACCTAAATTGACTACTGAATAACATAGACAAATATATAATCTTTAAAATATGACAAATAGAATCATTAAACAATAATTAATTATGATGTCTTTTGAGGCGGATCTTGACTTTTGGCCCTGTTAAATGATTCGTGAAGTGAGTATAGCGAATCATTGTCACTACCCGGCCATAAACTGGGCCAATCTTGACTTGAGACATTGATAATGGAATTTCTACGTCCCTGCGGGAATCTTTCACCCATTTGCGACGAGACGTGAGACATATTTTGACTCCCCAAATTGCAAACTGTTGTCTTTATAATATTAAAACTCTGATGGTAATCAAATATTTACACACAATTTGGTGATATATTTGTTCGTCTTATTACATTTCTTAAAATATTATTAATTTAACAAATAATAAAATACAATTATCTAAAATAGTGACTCCGACTTCTTGGACAATGAATTTAGTAAACAAGTCGCTGGTTACTAGATTTCTGTCATGGATAATTAAAATTTAATCTACATCGCCTTAGGCAAGTTAGGGTCGTTAGCTTGTAATCGATTACGTGTTTAAAACTATTTTCAAACCTATCACTGTCGTAATTAATCACGTACATAGCTGAGGGATCGGTTTATCAGAAAACTGGTTCATTCATCTCGCGACAGCTAAACTGACCGGCTAAAAATTGAAATCTGAGCCTAGCATGAACGATTGCAAGTGGTTTTCTGATTTAGTTGGAATGAAAAAAATACCGTACTTACTAATTCACCAGAATCCCAGAATAGTGTCTAGAACCGTCGAAATAGTTTGCACACTTCTCCCATTTCAATACAATGTGCCGTGTTCATAATGTAAATCACGTTTACATTTTTCTTTTCACCATTGCACTCGACACCGCAAATATTGCGATCTGTGTGCAAAACGGATATGAGGTAGTAGATTCTAAATCCAAAGGCTTAGTGCAAAAAAAAAAGAATTAAATATTGTGAACTCGTTTTGAATCATTAACTGATTTTCAAGATCTAATATCAATATTTACAATCGTGTTGCACGATAACTCATAACATTATCGTACATGCCAGCTGATTTATCGAGACCATTAAAAAGGGAGATAACCGTCGTCGTGCTAAACGGACTGGTATCCATCTACATATAGATTTTGCGTATTGCGTTTAGGATAGGAAACCGGTTTCTGCAGCTCACAACACATCGCCAAATACCAATATAATTTAAATATAGGATAGGCCTCTCGAATCTAATTTTGTCAATAACTCATTCAGTTTTATTAGTAAATTTTATCAGGAACTAATAAGATATTTTGCATTGTTTGAAAGTAGTAAAGTACGCCTACACACTACTAGGCATACGGTGTGGTGGTATACAATGCCAGAATACCACCCGGTAGGCTTATATAAAACATTCATTATATTATTGATAGTAAAATAAACGAAGCAATACCAATATCAAATATTATGTTAATAATAATGGAAGAGCAACCGTAGTGGATTGTAGCCTATTTATTCTCATATTATTACAGTAATCAAGAATACATTAAAACTTAATGTTACAATTCAATGTATAGGTGTTTGGCACACCTTCGTGCAGATTTTACTAAAATTGAATTATTTTTTGTTTATATACGTATATAGCATGTGTAGGAGTGATGACAATTTCACTTAGAAATTAAAGTAGATTTGTCTGCGTAGGCTACTTTTGTATATTATATAGCTGCATGATGTGATTTTCAGCAACTTTCAGTCAATATTCATGGTTATCAATATTCCTTTTCAATTTCATCGGGTATATGTAGTAGCTATGAGTACATATCTGATTTGAAGTTAAATGATATGATTATATAGTGAATATATTTTACGATACCGGGTAGCCTATATTAAATAGCAAATTGGTCCTGCCTCCTAACACCGCACTTGTACATTTGAACGAAGCCAAAAACAAAGAAATATAATTGCTTTTCTTTATGTCGTTCTAGCCAATCTTTCTTTCTTTCTTTCATCCATTCATACTCTCTCTTATCTTCTAATATACATGTATAACGTTATTTCACTGAACATGTCGCTCTCGTTATTCGGCTCACGCATACACGCAATAACACACGCACGCTCGCTTATACGCATGCACGCACTCACACACATACACACACACACACACACACACATACACACACACAAACACACAAACACACACACACACACACACACACACACACACACACCACGATTAACCACACAGCTGATAAGATACCATATGCTCCGATTCCAATACACAACACATTTTTCTAATTTTAGTTTTACGAATTCTATATATCCAACAGGCAAATGATGTACAGTTACAAGAAGACTTTTATATTTTGTATCTGGGTATGCTTTGCCTGTGTACGTGCTTTGATTGCAGCAGGGGCAGGTACGTGCACAAACAAACTGCTAGATCTTTCAAATATCAAGGCTACACTGTCTTGTATACTAGTATATAATTTTAATTCGATGGTTGGGGGGTGGGGGTGGGGGGATGGGGGGTGGGGTGTTGTCATCCTCTACCGACACCTCGTACTATTCAACGTCATCATATTACAAGACAGTTGAAGTGTTTCACCCTGCGGGGCAGAAGATGTGTGTGTGTGTGTGTGGGGGGGGGATCAATGTATACGTATCTCTCTTATAATTAGTCGATTGGATATAGATTATTTTGGTTGTTTGTATCATAGATTCATAATTATTGCTATTGTTTCTCAAGAATGCTTCCTACCAAAGTTTCGGTCAAAGAATAAGTTTCCACGAGTGCGGCAACCTTTGATGTTTTGACAGCAAATACCCCTTGAAAGGTAATTGTTGGGTTGTATAATCCCAATGGGGTTGAGAAGGAAAATGAGAGTACATAAGCGGCCGGGATATCCTTTCACGTAGCGCTCTTATCCAATAAGAGATCACAACGCTCTATTTGCCGATAGCTAATACACTGCAACGAGAGCGCTATGGTCTCATAGCTGATAAGTGCTTTGTGAAAGTATACCCTGGCACTCACAATGCCCGTGTGTATTATGAATGGCAGACTACACTAGTAAAAACTGAGTACGATCTCTATCCTATTCAATGTACTAACTTCAATAGAAGACGTCATTCTAGATATAATTTAAAATGTACTAATTAAACTCCGTGTATCACAGAGACGATCACTTCCTCGGGGTCCGGATGGCCTGCACGTGAGTTCCGGGGGATATGGGTGGCCACAGTGTCCAACATAGACTGGCCGCTGTCCAGTCATTATACTACAAATAAGCAAAAGGCGGAGCTTATCTCGCTGCTGGCCAAATTACAGGAACTCAACTTTAACACTTTTGTCTTCCAGGTATAACGTTTAATGTCCTTGTACATGAAACATAAAATTGTTAAACCCTGGGTAATCTTCTTTTTTTTGTGTGTGGATTTTTTAAATGCTATATACTGTGTAGTAGACACTTTGTCTAACGATTCCGACAAGTGATTCTCTGTTTACGGCTTTCCACAGGTCCGGCCTGTAGGCGATGCCTTGTACAACTCGACCTTGGAACCGTGGAGTTCATACCTCACGGGTACCCAGGGCAAGGCTCCGTCGCCGTATTACGATCCTCTGCAATTTGCCATTGACGAGGCCCACAAGAGAAACATAGAAGTTCATGCTTGGTTCAACCCGTATAGAGCCCGATTAGGAAGCACATCTCGATCAGGTCTTGCCCACAACCATATGGCGAAAAGGTTTCCCCAATACGCTTATGCCTACGGGAAAGATTTATGGATGGATCCTGGAGCAAAGGTAGTCCAAGATCAGTGTTATGACGTCATTATGGACGTGGTGACGCGCTACGACGTCGACGGTGTCCACATGGACGACTACTTTTACCCATATCCTGTTTCTGGACACGACTTTCCAGACGACTCTACGTACAATGCTTACATTCATGGCGGTGGTCATCTTCTCAGAGCCGACTGGAGGCGAGAGAACGTCAACGACCTCATCCAGAGACTATACAACGGCACCAAGACCACGAAGAAACACGTCAAAGTCGGCCTCAGCCCCTTCGGGATATGGAAAGCGGGAGTTCCGTCCGGCATACGGGGCTTTTCGTCGTATTATGGGCAGTACGCAGACAGCAAGAAGTGGTTTAACGAAGGTTGGGTGGACTATCTCACTCCTCAACTCTACTGGAGAATCGATCCCGCTCGACAGAGCTTCACCCACCTGATGGACTGGTGGCTGTCTCAGAACACGAAGCACCGCCACTTCTACGCCGGAAGCTACGCCGGGAAAATCGTATACAAGAACTGGCCCCTTGACGAAATAAAGCGTCAGGTGGAGGAGTCCCGCAACAGAAGGGGCCAACTCAGTTTAGGAGACGTCTTCTTCAGTGCTAAATATTTCAGAGACAACGTCAAAGGTCTGTCCACCATGTTCAAGAACAGCATCTACGCAACTCCTGCTCTCGCTCCGGCGATGTCCTGGCTTGGATCCGTACCACCCTCTGCTCCTTCCGGTGTCGTGGCGACGTCTGGTGGTATCTCCTGGAACAAGGACACGTCAGGACGGACCAGGACCTGGGGAGTGTACAAGGCAGAAGCCGGACGATGGGAATTGGTCAAGGTCTTGAATAAGGACACGACACTTGTTCACGTGCCTGATGGAAAATACGGAATCACTGCCGTAGATAGATTGTCCAATGAGAGTGACGCTGTCATTGTGGATGTAACAGTTAAGGCATTAATCGGCTGACATCCAAAGCATGGCCATTATTCTAATGTCAAAGATGTACCATTGTATGCTACTGGCTCCAGAAATAATAAATTTTGAAGACGTACGTCGTACACTGATTACGATTTCTTCAATATGAGAAATGTATAGGCATAACTGCTGGTCCATATGCATACGGAGGATAGACAACGAAATACTTGTTTTTTGTTTTGGTGTGTGTGTGTGTGTGTGTGTGTGTGTTGTGTGTGTGTGTGTGTGTGTGTGTGTGTGCTTTCCTGAATAGAGGGTGTTTACAAAACCCAAATCGTTAAACGAAAAACCAGCAGTATTATTTTTAAAGCCAAATAAAAAGAGTCTATTATACATACCAGATCCGATTCAAGTTACAGCGTGCAGTGTGTTCTGAGTATTCTCTTACAACATAATACGTAATATATCTCGAAAGTGATACCGTGGTATGGCTCGGATGTTCGACAATCAGGAGTTCGACACAACGGGATTCGACTGTATAAACATATACTGGAAGGTCAATAGCAAATCATATTATTTAATATTATACCATCAATCTGTTTCATTTACAACCATACACAGGATAAAATTAAACTATTTCATAAATCTAAATGGACATTTATCGTTTGACTCGGTGATGTAACTTGAGTAAATTCTCAGTCGGTTTGAATTTTTACTCAAGTTACATCACTGAGTCAATCGGAGAAATCTCAGCTGAGCAAAATCTCAAACTCAAGTTTGTTTCGAGAAACTGTGGCCTGATGTCCTATTGTTCTGAGCGGTAAATCTGATGCCAATATGATTTTGTGAACATCACAATTGTTTCCTTGAGCTGTAATCTGACTCCTGCTAAAGGAAATCCTATAGCATATACAGCACTGTACATGCTTTCTACTGACACATACACCAAAACCGTCCATCTGACATTCCAAGGGGCAGACGACCATGGCGACATAGATCGCCTTCTATGGTTGCAGCACTGCACAGCTTGGTTTGAAATGTGAAATCAGCTACACGTGACTAACCGTCTTGATGAAGGATAGTACATATACAGGTTTCTATTTACCAGTTTTTATATTTTCCGGAGACACGAAAGAGAATACTTGACAAGAGTGTTATCAGTTTGCTTTTATTAAATGTTGTCTAGATCTCCGGTGAAGGTTGGTAGCGCAATGGTAGAACGTTGGATTTCGGAATCAATGTTCACGAAAGTTACCTTTCTGACGTGATATTGATAGGATGCGCTGTCTGTAGAGTGGCAATGTAGTTATCATCCTTGGTCTGCCGGTGCTTGCAGGTTTACTGCAAACTAACAAGCCGTGATATAAGTGAAAGATTCTTGAAAGCGGCTCTAAACCACAATAAAAAAATAAAATAAAATAAACAACATCAGCATCTTTAACATATTTTTAGAAATGTAAAATTGAGTAGTTAGTATATGCTTTAACTGTTTAAGTTAATTAAGTATTTGATAGTACGTTGGATTACAAGTCAGTGGACGACTAAAGGTTGGTTAATGTATTATTTCGACGTGCACTAGGTCAATGTACAGACGGGCTGACTTCCTACACCTACTCGATCATCGAGGATTTTATTGTCAGTGGAATACTAACGTTTTAATACAAGTGTTCTATGTTTTGAATTGTAATGTCCTACCAGAGATCTAATGTGTTTCAGTATGTTCCTACTAGAGTTCTATTTTATTTGTATATGTGTCCATGTAAATTCCTGCTTAGTATTTGTCAGTGTCTTAAAACGCATGCAGTACAAGCTTTCTATATATCTTGACCCCGTTGCACAGAACAGTTGTAGCTACAATTGATTGTAAGCCAAAATTTCGGAAGTCCATGTAAAACACTTTTATCGCTACAATACTTCGGAATATGATTAGCTAAAACTATTGTAGCGATAAAAGTGGTTCATGC